>LR812529.1:24202237-24227237 GCA_903798195.1 Danio kyathit | reverse complement strand
ACTAAGCCAACAGAGAAAGATATTTTTTTAAAGCAATACCAGCAACGATTCAGATATTTTGAAAGGGAAAGTTCACCCAAATATGTGAATCCGGTCATCATTTTACTCATCCTCCAGTTTCTTTCTTCTGTTGAACACAAAGAAAGATATACTGAAGGATGATGAAAAAGCTGTCATTGACTTCAACAGTATTTTTTTCTTTATCATAGTTGTCAATGGCTGCTTTTTTACCACCGTTCTTCAAAATATCATGTCTTGTGTTCAACAGAAGAAAGAAAAAATGTACAAGTTTTGAACCACTTGAGTGAGAGTAAATAGGGACAAAATAGTCATCTAACACATGTAGAGAATGCATTTGTTGATGTTAGGGCCGTTAATAACCGACCAGTTTACAGTCAACCAACAATGAGCAATTTGACTAATTAATACTTCAACACAAGTGATGCAAGTCAACAACAAATCCTTAATAAATCATCCACTGTTTAAGTGTGATAGTAAATGAATTTCAAACAGCTAAAATGGAGTAATTTATTTAAAATGATCAAATAAAGCAATAACCTCAATATTTGTTCCAGTATCCACATTTATTTACAATTATTCACATGCACAAAAATGTGTTTGGTGGGGTACTGCTCACCGTTTTGACCATCATTTTCATTTGTCTGTTTCTTGTAACAACTTAAAATACTTAATGTTTGGTTGTTGTCACAATCACCAGCGATCCAGGCTTGTAGATTGCTGGGAATCATTCACTTTCACAAATCTATCACCATAAGGACTACAAAGCCTGTCATGCAACTGCACACTCAAGCCTGTTCTGGTTTTCTGCTGTTTGCTAATACACACAGCTGAAGCTGTTCAGAACTGATTACATAGATTTTAAAAGCAACACACACACACACATCAGTTGCTGAGTCTTGTTTAACTGTTTTGTGATATTACAATGTGTTTCCTTTGCCTTGCCGTGTTTGACCCTTGCTTTGTTCTGTTTGTTTACGTTGCCTGCTGCCTGAACTGACCATTCGCCTGTTCATCGAACATGACTCTGGATTCCGTGCATGCAGCTGTTTGCCCCTGTTTTGACCATTTCTTGCCTTACCATTCTCATATTAACCTGCATTTGGATCTTCAATTCCATTGCAGATGTACATACAGATGTACATACAACAGAAAGACATCCTTTGAAAATGGAAAGAGTTTACTTTTATATAAAGTACGGTAAAAACAACACATTGTGCCTTTGTTTATTAAATGAATAAAAAAAACATATTTTGTGTGTTTATGTATGTATATATATATATATATATATATATATATATATATATATATATATATATATATATATATATTAGTGGTGGGCCGTTATCGGCGTTAACATGCTGCGTTAACGCGAGACTCTTATCGCGCGATAAAAAAAATATCCCCGTTAATCTATTCTCAAAGTTGGGTGAGAGCTGGGTCTTTTCTACACAAGCTATGATGACTTTCACCTTGATAGTTTAGCGCGGATGTATACCTGACCGGTGAGCCGTCTGGGAAAGAAGTGCCCTTCTAAATCAAATCAGCAGGATGCCTGACTCTAACTGCAGTTGAGCAGTTTCACTTTAACTTACGAACATTTAATTCATGCCTTCATGACAAACTGGGGTATTAGACGCAAATAAATGAGTAAGGACTGGTGAGAGTGTTATGGAATTTAATAACGCACGCCAAATGAGAAGAAAAAAACCTCCGCATTTCGCGATGTGTGTGTGTGTGTGTGTGTGTGTGTGTGTGTGTGTGTGTGTGTGTGTGTGTGTGTGTGTGTGTGTGTGTGTGTGTGTGTGTGTGTGTGTGTGTGTGTGTGTTTGTGTGTGTGCGTCTGTGTGTCTGTGCGGTCCTTTACTGACAGCCGCCTGTGTGGATCTTGTCGGAAAATATGGCGAAAAGTCCTACATGATCCATGTCTCAATTCCATTTCTGATTAGTTCAGTTAGGACTTTAGTCGCATTAAGTAATCAAAAATCGCTGTTTACATGGTAGACTCTTAATCAGAGCATTGTTTTAATCATATTAAAATAATATTAAAGTATTGTTGCCCATGTAAACATACTCAATGTTTGACACCTTCAGGGCTCTGTGAACTTGCCTTTGCAAAGCAGCATTTTCTGTATGTACGTACATCAAAAGCAAGTATGAAATCACTGTTTGGAGCTTATGTAGGCCTACAGTTCAACATTCATGTTTAACTGAATAAACAGTTAGTAAACACAAGTACATCTTATTGAACATCATTTATTTTCATCACCAAATATCATAGTAGAACAATTTCTCAGGCAGTTTGTAATGCATTTTGGAAACAGGAGATGAGCCCCTGGTCTAATGCGTCACCTGGCTTGAGAAACCCGTTCTCAAAGACTTATTATTTGGGTAGCACACATATTCTGAATGCCTTCTGCAGAATTCTGAAATTAATCTAGATTAATCTAGATTAAAAAAATTAATCTATGCCCACCTATAATATATATATATATATATATATCAAGTGTGTGTGTATGTGCGTGTGAATTTTGTACAATGTCGTGATTTATGTACTTCTGTGACACTTATTTGTGGAGTTTATACTTCAGACTGTAATAAGAGAGAAATTACTGGAAAGACTATTATTGGTTATTGATTATTGGTTTCAGTTCTCCACAAAACTAACATCACCCATTTTTTTTTCATTTAATATAAAAAAAAATCTCTCTTCAAAACAAAAATGCTAAGTAAACATAATAACAACCATTAGATTTTCTTCAACTGAGCATATTTTTGGAGCCCTGATGGATATTGTTGAATGAGAATTGTACATATTTTCTCAGTTAATGAATTAAATGCCTACCTCTTGATAAATATTAAGAAAACATCGACACTTTATTTATATTCATGTTCATCTTAAAGTCTCCAAGAATTCAAAACTAACCATATGAATTTGTTAGCTCACATTGTTGTTTTGTGGTGAACAATTAATCTGTGCATGTCATCAAGAAAAAAAAAAAGTTTGCCCATTTAATTTAATTGAAATCTGAAAATGCACTTCCTGTTTGTTTTCAGTTAAATTCCCAGATTACGTGCTTTTGGGGTAATGGGCGTGGCTAACATTCTTAACCACGCCCCTCCAGCTGTCAGTTTTGACAACAAACAGAAATGGTGAGCAGGAGTCGTCTGTTGGTTGTAATAACACCTCTAAAACACCTTTCCCTATCTAAATCCATTCAGCCTGTGGTTAAAAAAAAAACAAGCCACACCCACAGTTCATTAAATATTCCGTTTATCTAGGAAATGCGTCACAATAAAAAAAAAAATAATGATCGCAGCCTCCGATTCATTGAGACTTTAACACTGGAACTACCAAAATTCTATAAGTACAAGAATGGTTCATATAAGACTGTACCAATTTGAATTATTGTCATCATATTTACATTAAAAGCTTCTATTGAGAATTTAAAATTAAGCTTTGAATAAAGTCATTACCCTAAAATTACAATATTTTCTGAATGAAGCCAATAAATGTGTACAAGTTATTAGCGTGCTCCCAAAGGCCCAAACCTCACTTTGTCCAGCAAGCAGGAGAGAAAGCATGTGAAAATGTAGTTTTGAAAGACATGTCTGAAGTAAAGTTATGTTCTTTCCTATCAGAAAGTTATGTTTTCATTAGCAGATGTTGCTAAGTAACAGAGGCATGCATATTCAAAGGCACAAGAATAAGTAACGGATGCTGAAATGCATTCAGACAATTTGACCATTATGGCCATTCAATGAAGAAGAACTCTTTTGCGTTTTGTAATTTTAATAAAATAACAATGTCAGAATGGAATATACGTACATTTAAGAAAAGTCTGGTTATATTTTAACAAGCTTAGTAAATTACACAGTTAAAAATATGGTCAAAATGACTGCCTCTGTAGTTCATGCGTTAATATGATCATTTTGGGGGGCTTTCATTTAGATGTATAATCAGATATTGAGCATGCAGTTCTCACGGGTAATAATTTGCACTGTTTGCACAATGTTGTGTGTCATTATTCTGCCTTAATACTGCTATTTGGTTGTATAATTCAAAATCATGAATGCACTTAAAAAAGTGCCTTAAGTGTCCACATATCTTTTGGGATCACTGCATATATTAAAGTTTTAGATTTATTCCAACTGGCAAAAGGCCATCAACTCTTGCAAACTAGAGCATGTTTCTTAAATTGGTTTGAGGCCAGTTCAACTTTAAATAGGATCTGAAAAGGGGGAAAATGATCTTGAGTCAAAGAAAGAGAAGCACTTACATGGTAAGAGGCTCTATCTTCTCTGTCCAAAGGTTTTGTGACAGACATTTTCCCTGTCACAGGATCAATGGTGTAGACGTCATTGGGAGGCTGATCTGCTCCGGCTCCTGTTATACTGTACCGGATCTCAATCTCTTTGTCCTGGTCCGATCGAATCTGCAATAAAACAGCACAATGACAGCAGTTTTATAGATAATCAAACACAAAATGCGTTGCTACGTTTAACTTGTCAATTTAGTGCTCACACGGGGAAGATATTCTCACCAGGTTTTGATTTCAGGATCAAAATTATGGACAACAAAGGAGCCATAGCATGAATTTCTGCATAAAAATAAAGATTCAGAACATGGGAATGACATGAGCCTGAAACTAAATAGTTTCCTTATTCTTGTGTTGATCCTGTGAGTGTAAAATGCCAGTAAAAAATAGGCAAATTGTAAGAAAACACCAACTGTGATGATCCATAATCACTAAAATGCATGCCTTAGACAGAGTTTTATTAGCCACAAGGTGCTGACGTGCTGTTGGAGCATCAGAGTAGAGCACATTAATATTCATGACCCTTCCAAATATGGTCAAAACCAACCATATCATTCATTCATTTCCTTTGGCTAAGTCTCTATTTCAGGTCGCCACAGTGAAATTAACTGCCAACTAGGGCTTAATATACCGTTTCAACATCGATATCGCAATGTGCACATCCGCAATAGTCACACCGCAGTATGTGCAAAGTTACGTTCATATGTTGTAACTATAGTTGACCAGCACAACAGGTCATAGCACAAGAGATTTGTGTAGTCACCTCACTCCTACCATGGAGTGAAGGTTTATTATATGCATATGTTTTTTAATGTGACTGTTACTGTTTGAGCATTTCAGGAGTTTAAAAAGCATTCGGTCAGAAGACATTTGACCATTTGTAACTTTAAGAAAGGTTTTATTGAATTATATATACACTGTAAAAAAAATCAGTTTTGGGTGGCGAAAAAAAAAAGTTAAATAACGGATGTTAAATTACAGAAATTTCCTTAAATTTAAGTTTATGGTAAATGTCTGTAATTTAAAGGCCATTATTTTAAGTTTTTTTTTTTTCGCCACCCCAGCAGGATTTGTTTTACAGTGTAGAGTGAAACAATGTTATTTTTACATTTGATTATTCAATTTGTGTACCTGCATACTGTTAGACTCCCCAGAAACCCATAGACAGTTTATTTCACTTTTATTTTTGCTATACTGTATTTATATGCTGTTGTAATTTGTTTTAATATATGCTATACAGTATGTTCAATCTCATCCTAACCAATTCATATTATTAAATTTAATTCATCTTCCAAATAAAGCTATTTAAGCCATCTAGTGAAATTGAATTGATATCACAATATATATCGCAGAAAAACAAAATGATGCAATGTCAGATTTTTCTAATATCGTGCAGCCCTACCGCCAACTATTTTGGCATATGTTTAGGACTGGGAAACACTCATACACACTCATTCACACACACTACACTACGGCCATTTTAGTTTATTTAATTCAGCCATAGTGCATGTCTTTGGACTGTGAACCCATGCAAACACATGGAGAACAAGTAAACTCTACACAAAAATGCCAACTGGTACAGCCTTCTTGCTGTGAGGCCGAAGTGCTAACTACTGAGCCACCGTGCCACCCCCCAACCATATCATATTTTGGTCAACCAGGATTGAAAATGAATCTGTAAAACTGTGTCTGGAGAATTTTTCCACTTATCTAAGCCACATACCTTCTATTCAGATATTTAAAAACAATTTAACATATAGTTTCAATGCATTCTATAGCACCTTTGAACCATCAACCATTGAAGCGAACAAAGTCATTTCTATAACATTCAATCAATTTCTGAAATCAGTCACAAGCCTACCAATCCTGAGTTTATGTTCCAGAAGTCTGCAGAAATACAGATGCTGCTCATAATTTCATATCTCAATATAACAGTATTGCACTGCTCAACTGATCCAATCTTTAGACTTCGGTACCATCAGGAAATTAAAAAAAGCGTAAGATGGATAATGTGGCAGTGGCATGTGGCATCAAATTCTTGTTTAATCAAAACAAACCACTGTTGCTTCCCAAAGCGTAAATGGTGTTCAGCATCAGGGTTTGATGCTTGACAGTTGGATGCCAAGTGAACTGGGCCATTGATCACAATGATAATGCTTTAGCAGACACTTTCTCTCAGCTGCGTGACAACTGCTTGCCATACAGATTTGCCTCAAAAGGACTGAGAATAATGAAAACCGACAGATTGATAAAAGAGTAAAGAAACACAGGCTCATTTATAAAAGCTGAAGTGTAAATGATTTGCATTTTAAAATACTCTGCATCTCAGCTTTCAAATGAATAACACATTTCAGACGAACAGTCACAATCTGCATACATTCACTGATTGAATGATTGACACATTAAGTTGAAAAGTGACATTTCTGGCCTACTTTTTAATTGAAGCTGTATCATTACAATGTTTGAAATCCTCATCCTCATATTTCTCTTCTCAACTCTGTTTGAAGTAAAAAAAAAAAAAAAACCCAGATGCATACACAATTCTCTCTCGTTCATCCCCCATCCATCTCTTTCCTGTCTGCCGTCTTTCTATCTGGCATCATTAACCATGGCATGGCTCAATGCGATAGACATTTCCCTCTTCTGTTTTCCTTCTCTCTTGCATTGAAGCAAGAAACATGTTGCAGAACCGTGGGACATTAAACATCTGGATATCAATCTGCTTGATGCTTTTGGTTTGACAGAGGATGCTTCTCACAATGGTTCTTCTCATCAAAAGTATGATAATAACAGATTTTGTTAAAGCATGTTTAGCCTGTTTATGCAGCAAAACACTTGTCCTTTAAAAACACCAAAAACACAGTTGATGACCTCTTTAATCCTCTCATTTTAAGTTGATCAGACTCATTTCTTTCCCCCTCATCCACTAACAGTTGACCAAAGGTGGAAAGAGTACTGAAAAATCTAGCTAAAAAAAAAGTACCATTACTTGCCAAGAAATGTGGTGCAAGTACAGTAAAAGTATCTGTTCTATATACTAATCAATGTCACGGTTGTGGATCTATCTGCTCTTCTTGTATGTGTGTGTGCGTGGGAAGTGGGTGTGTTTGTTTGGGTATATCTTCACCGCGTGGTGTGTGTGTTTACATTCATCAGCTGAGTTATCACGTGTCTTGTTGCTACTCATCTCACTCAGCTGTTTTCTATCAACCACAGCTGTTGCACATTACCGCACGCCTTTATATGTTCAGTGTTTGTAGATAGCATTTGTCAGTTCGTTGTATGTTCACCTCTGTGTCTGTTTCCTGTTAGGCAACTCTCGCTAGTTCCGCTGGTGGTGAATCGTCATTGAGTCTGTGACATTTGGACCTTATGCACGTCTCTGTTTCATTGATGTTGTTTCAACTGCCTGCACTGATGACAACAGTGAGAGACTTTACTCCGGATCTGTTGCTCTGAAGAACTATTACCGCTGGTAAGCGTGTTGATTTCCTTGAGAGTTGCACCATTGCACTAACCTCCCTTCCCTCGATATCTGGTAAGATATCAGTGAGAGACTTCACTCCGGATCTGTTGCACGGATGAACTATTACCGCTGTTTAACGTGTTACAGCGTAATAACATTACAGCGCCTCTGGCCATGCCCCTTTGCTGTGTGGGGTCTATGCGCAAAACCTGAAGGGTTTATGATCTCATTAACCCGGATGTATTTTTTTGTAGTCCCCAAACTTTGTTTGTTGTAGGCTTTGCTAAGCTAACTCTGTAAAAGCCAATGTATCCCTTTGCATTGAACTTTGAGCGTATTACATTCAGAGATGTTGTTTATGTTCACACAGCTACATTACACATCAACTAAAGTTTAAAATGTGATATTGTACTGGACCACCCCTTTAATAACTATAATAATGATTATAATTAATAATTATATTAACGTTTAAAAAACATTAAATTGTTAGATAAATGCACTTATAAATACATTCTAAAAAAGAAGTAAGCACTTCCTACATAAATATAGATGTAATGTCTTTCCGCACTGCGATGTGTGTTTTTTTATTGTATTTTATATATTTTTTTTACACCTCCAGCTTCATCATTTAACAGCCACCCTTACAAATTTAATGCACTGACTTTTCAGTAAACAAGGATACGGATAAAAAAAATGAGAGCAGAGAGGAGATATCTTTCAGGAGATGCATTTATGCGCCCACATAACTATCTCTCCACTTTCAAGCGAGGCAACACTTCATGAAATATATCAGCAGATTCAAAATTATGACCATGTTCCTGTGTGTCACTGGGCTTTGCGATGCGCGAGACATTTGATGTGAGGGGATTTTGTGCTGAAGCAATCAAATGTAAACCCTGACGCGTTTGAGTCACGGGATATAAACCCCACACCCCGCCTACCCATTTCGTGAGCCGTGGGTCTGGAAACCATGCGTGAAAGTGAAATGACTGGTGAGTGCGCTACAGTCCTTTTTTGCATAACGTATTCCACAGACCGAGCGTGATGGCTTTCTCTTCATTTCACTCAGACACTGAACTCCCACACATGACCTTTCGGTGCAATATCTGAACCTCGCTCTCTCCCACTCTCTGTGCTTTGGTAAAGTTCTCTTTCTATTTAAACGGCTGCTAAAAACATCAAAGAGATTTGCCGCTCAGGACATTGAAACTGGTGCTATTGATTTGGTAATAAAGCATATTCCTGGTAGCTTTCAGTATAGCCTGAGCTGGTGTTCGACATCAAGGTTTATCCGAGAGACAAAAAAAAGCCAGGAATCAGAGTTCGGAAATTCGGACGACTCTTCTGCATGAACTGGCAATCAAATCTGAAATCCCAGAAATACTTCTTTGTATTCTGCTAAGAACATGTCTGCTACATATCAATTTAGGGCCAGAAAGGAATTGGAAATTTCTTGCGGTAGGAAAAAAATAACATACCGCAGCATCCTCCTTGCAAACATTTGAAAAATGAATGGCTTTCTGGGAGGCTGACAGGTAAGAGATTGGTATGTGGGCTACATAGCATGGATCAAAGAGAGTTTTTCTGCTCAATAATTCAGCAGCCGTGGTGCACCATGAACACACACCTAGAATATCCACCTTTCCTGATTCAGATGAATCGACATTCGCCGCTCGAGCCATCCCGGTGACACATCCGCTTAAATATCCCAGAGGGAAGGAGGAAAGGTCCCTTGTACATTTGAAAGTCTCTTTAAAATTCTCCCCATGGGCAGCCTGGAAGGATTCATCATGTCCGCAACCCCGGCCCCCCAAACTCTGCTGTTTAATGAATGTTCTTTATAATACTAAATTGAATAAATGATGATCGTGCCCTCGTTAAGTCCCCTGGGCTTGATTGAGTCATCTGAATTCAGTGCTAATGACAAAAAGCAATTTTTGAAATCTTCCTCCCACTCGTTAGTTGTAGAATTACAGCGAATGCGGGGTGAACGAGGGGAAGATGGCTAGCGCTGCAGATACCAAGTTGGAGATAAATGCTGCTTTTCTAGGGCAGGTTCAGAGTGACTTCCGCTTTTTTTTTCTTGACGAGCTTTACGGTCCTGGGAGAGGTTGTATCAGAGCCTCTTTCAAAAGAGCAAATGGAGTCAGGCAAGGGATTAGCAGCAGAGCCGCAGAGTAACTCATTACAAGCAGCTTCACTATTAACTGCACTACTTTTATTTGCAATAGTAGTTTTCAAAATAGTGCAGCTATTTTAGTAACAAGCTACTTTTCTATGTCTTGTTCAAGTCAAGTCAAACTTTTATTGGCACTGTACAGGAACAGCATAACTGTTTGTTTGTTTGTTAGTTGCAACTGACACAGCACCAAAAACAAATACAAATCAGTGTTGGCAAGTATATGAAGTGATGTGATTCCACAGCTGGGGTGGTTTCCCAACCAACGACATATCTCATGGCTAAACTGTCATAGTACGATGCATTGTTTGGAAAATGAACGATGTAGTGACAAGTGTTTTCCCAAAACCGTAGTTTCTCTTTCGCAGATCCATCATTTGAACCACGTTAGTTATAACGTAAAACCTCCATAATGGCACTCTAAATGGGGTGGAGAAACAACTTTAGAGAAAACCCCATAGTTTTTTGTATAAAATTATATTGCTTTACACTCACTTAAAATAAAAAATCCAATATTAGTTTTGGTAAAAACATGCACTCGTTTTCCTATGTTTCCTTTACAAATATTATTGAGATTATTCCATATTCTATGCAAAAACATAAAACCACTTAGCTAACACATATTATGATCTCATTTGTAAATTCTATCATTTGTTAATGGTTGTAATTTACATTAGGTAATTTATTAGGAGTTGGGTTGCGGCTGGAAGGGCATCCGCTGCGTAAAATCGTGCTGGATAAGTTGGCGGTTCATTACGCTGTGGCGACCCCGCAAGGGACAAAGCCGACAAGAAAATGAATGAATGAATGAATTTATTAGGAAAAGTAATAATAATAATAATAATAATAATAATAATAATAATAATAATTATTATTATTATTATTATTATTATTATTATTATTCAGTAGGATATTGTTTATTTATTTTTTATTTTATTTATTTTATTTTTTTGAAAAGTCTACTTCTACAACTTTTACTACATTCTAACCACTGCAGAAATGTTCTAACCAACAGGCCCATGTCATATACAGTAGGCTACAGATACATTTCTTAATTAATAACCTACTATAAATTAAAACCATTAACGTATCAAATATATTTTGTTTTCACAAGCTTTGGAGACAAAACATAAATTCTGCTTTTAAATAATAGGTGACCTATAGCTTTCATCTTGAGCCATGGCTGCGTTCAAAATTGGATAAATGTTTTCAAAGTGCTCTAAAAAGGGAATGCAACTGTTAATGTGAAGATCGCTAAAACTGAACTGTAAAAAAAAATACTTTAAAAAGCAAATTACACCTAACAGAGATGACTTTAATGTTTTTTTTTTAATCATTCCAAGTTTAAATGTTGGAACGTGCAAAAGGAGTAGGGCATAGGGGGATAATTGGGAATAGAACCCAGCCAGGAACTGTTTCTAACTACAGCTCCAGAGGTGTAGTTGCAAGCATACAAGTTTGCGACACAGTTTGCGAATGTTCATTGGAACGATGGATTTGGGAAACAAATCAATAAACTATGTTTGTAACGACGAAACTTGTGACCTTAGTTTGCTAACGATGGTTTTGGGAAACGCACCCCTGGTTGCTTTTTAAATAGCTTGAGAACACAATTTTTTGTGTTTGATTATCAAATTGTGGATACTGGGATTCAGTTATTTAAATTTGCAACTTAATTTTTTAACTTTTCATTTAAGCAGCTTATGATAACATGGTACAAAAAAAACTGGACTGACACAGTTTAAATTTACTAGAACTTCTATGTTAAGCTGCTTTGACACAATTTACATTGTAATAGCGCTACAGAAATAAACACGAATTGAATTGAATTGAATTTACAAAGTTGTGAAATTTAAGAGCCCCTATTATAAATTATAAACTATTATAAAAGGTCATGTTTTGGTTTTGGAAGTCCCCAACAACAGGCTGATATGCATGCAAGGTCAAAAAACAATTTTATTGTCTTATATTATGTATTGATTTTTATCTAATTATCCCAACGAATCCTAAATGATTTGTTCAGCGAGTCATTTTTTCAAACCCAGCCTTTGCGTGCCGCTAATCTGCAGTGATTAGTCTACTGCGTGCAGCAGATGTCGGAAACAAATGTCCATTATGGCTTATAAGTGGTACAGTATATGCGTGAGCCCATTGCAGAAACGTGAGTTAACGCACTGCAGGTTGTACAACAGTGCATTGCTCTATTCTTCATATCTCCAAGCAATAAACAATGAAATACATTCAGTATTAATTGACACAGTGGCAAAAGTTGAACTTTGACGCAGCGGACACGCAAGGTCTTCTGAGATGCATTCTGGTCAGCAAGGCTGAAGCCATTGAAATGAAAAAGGATGGGATTCATAGTGCAGCATTTATGTGCTATGGAACTGATGTTCTTTGGTTCCTTTCTACATGCTCCTACACGCAGGCCTTGAACTGGCTACTGCATGTGAGGGTGGAAGCTGTATGTGGACACTAGTGTTCTAGCATATGTCACTTGAGTAAGGTGAGTACACTAGAGTGATCTTTACCCGCATAGGACTTACTAGCTGACCTCCATTACAGTATCACACTTAGCCCCAAAGTAAATTTATTCTTCAAATTCTTTAAATTATTTAATAAATTTAATAAATCGGGTGCTCCGATTTCCCTCACAGGTCAAAGACATGCGCTATAGGTGAACTGAATAAACTAAATTGCCCGTAGTGTATGTGTGTGAATGTGAGAGTGTACAGTATGGGTGTTTCCCAGTGTTGGGTTGCAGCTAGAAGGGCATCCGCTGCGTAAAACAAATGCTGGATAAGTTGGCGGTTTATTCCGCTGTGGCGACCACTAATGAATAAAGGGACTAAACCAAAAAGAAAATGAACGGATGAATGAATAATAAGTTTGTCTTTATATTGAGGAGGTATACAGTGATTAACAAAAGACTAAGCTATCTGTTGCTCAAATTTGCAGCTAATTATCTAAAAGATCAAACGTAAATATTTTCTTGCTAACACCAATGCCTCATGAGCAACCATGTTATAAGTTAGCTAAAGTTTAGCCAAGGCAATATATCATGGGTATACAAACTAACTTTAATGGAGAAATGAGAGCTGAACAGTGAAAACATGTCCCTCTCTTTTGTGCAGTAATTTATTCTGAATATATAATGTTACTTTAAACTAGTAGCATAAAAAAAAATCATGCACATTGTGTCTTTGCCTGTTCCTGTGATACCATTTGTGAATTCTAAAGAAGAACCTTGCATTAGGTTGTGTGAACTGATGGCTTTGTAGTCATCTGTTGATAAAAGAAATAACATGAAACAATTGGGTAAGTGTGGGAGGATAAAAAAATGAGTTGTGTTAAAGGCATAGTTTCTCCAAAAATAAAAATTCTGTCTTTACTCACTATCCACCTGTTCCAAACCTGTTTTAGTTTCTTTCTTTTGTTGAACAAAAAATAATATATTTTGTAAGAATGTTGGCTTTGTGTATCCACCAATTTCCATAGTAATTTTCTTTTCTAACTGTGAAAATCAGTGGCTATCAGTGTCCAACACTCTTCAAAATATTAACATTTTTGTTCAACAGAAAAATAAACTCATAATGCTTTGGAACCACTTAAGTCATTTTTTTGGGGTGAACTATCCTTTAATATACTGTACCCATTTATTCATTAAAGAAACCTTTAAATACACAAAAATAAGCCCCTCAAAATGATTTTTTTTTTTGGTTTATAAAAACCTTTAAATGACTAAAAGGTTTTGTTAATAAATTAAAAAATATTCATTGTGCCTTAAAACGTGGCTCTGCTTCAGTTATAGTGTTCAATATATTTAAATGAATCTTTTGCTCCTTTAGTGTAATTATTTTTCCAAAAAGTAGCATGCTGTAGTGTAACTACTTTAAATGAGCTTAGCGCAAACCTGATTAGCGCAGCTTTAATGCATTTATCCAAAGCGACAAAGCGAGGCAATGCGTTCAAGGTATATTTGAATCTGTTTATGCACCCTGAGAATCGAACCCGTTACTGAGAAGATGCAAGCAGCACATCAGTTGAGCTACAGAAACCTCATAACGTGCCGGGAATGTTCAAAAAACGGCGTAATGCTCTTTTACATCAGAGACTGAATCCTTCATTAGCTTTTCTCTGCAATGCTGTTTTTCATTTTGGGATTTGGCATAATGAAACAGACAACGTTAGAATAACAAATGTACTATTAATTCCAAGTTATTTGAAGTTATTCACATGTGCGACTGGCAAAGTATGAAAACTCCAATTGAGAGAAAGACAAAATAAGAAACAACAAATCACCAAATCAAATCTGCTAAAAAAAAAAGCCGCTTGCCGAGCTCATTGAAATGCACGACTCAAACCCAAAAAGTAAGTTTCTTTTCTATAGGCCTCTCTGGACTCAACTAAAGTGTCTTGATGGTCCTCTCTTATTTCTTGCCCATCAGTAATGGCTTTTTTTCCTTGATTTTATAGTTTGCACTCTCATTTTACGACTTCTTATTGGCACTGTCTGCTCTTCCTATGAGAACCCGAGGCGCTGAAGCAGGCTATGAGAGTCAAGAGCTTTGTGAGGTGGTTGATGAGCTGGTCAACGGGTTCAGTGTGATGAGTGTACAGTCCAACCTACAGGACACCTCAAGCTTCCTACAGGCTGCTTCCATAACTAAAGCACCGTGGTCCGGTTGTGTCGCCGGTCGAGTTTGGCTTTCATTGTCCTTTATTGCTGCTATTTTCTACCACACACCTGGTATTATGCCACCTTGGAATTAGAAAGTTCTACAGTATATGCATGCTGAGCATTGTGGAACAAGTCTCTTCCATATATTAAGATTATAGCCTAAATATATTGTAATTGCGTACTCACACTAGTTACAGTTGCCTTGAACTGTGCCGAAGCAAGCATTGTACCCCCTTCCCTCTCACCCGATGGCCTGCACTCACACTGCATTTTGCCTTCCGAACCTGAGCACGTTTACATCATCGATGATGCGACTGTTCAGGTTAACAGGAAGAGAAGCGCTCTCGCTCAGCACAATGGACATTGCTTTAGTTATTTTGTTTTGTATTACTTTTAGTCATTTGGGATGCAGTGAAACGCAGTCAAATATTTTACCGAACAGATAAAATTTTTACAAATTCAAGTGGATTGAACATAAAACAAAAGTTTTATGATAGACAAGGGTTTAGGGGTAGGGTATGGTTTTACAATATAAAATACGTTACACCTATGGAGAGTCCTTATATGTATGTGTGTATGGTGGTTCATACCACTGTGGCAACCTCTGAAACAGAGACAAAGCCGAAGGAAAATGAAGGAACGTGGTAAAATGTGGTTTACGAGGACACATAATTGTACAATGACATGACCTACTGTAAGTGTTACTTTGTTAAGTTGGTTTACGAGGACATGCCTTGCGTCTTTGTAATTCAAAAAGAGATTAAAAATCATACTTAACAGGGTCTTTACACATTCTATTTAAGCTGAACCCTGAGTTAAGCATTTTAAAAATGTAAAAAAGCAGATTGTTTACAGTCAGGGTTGGGTTTAGAATTTTGTTGATTCAGCTCATTTTAAATAAGTAGCTTAAACAAGCAGCAATATGTTTTCGAGTGTAGCTGATTTTATTTATTCATTCATTCATTTTCTTTTCAGCTTAGTCCCTTTATTAACCTGGGGTCGCCACAGCGGAATGAACCACCATAGCTGATTTCATATTTTAGAATATTTTTGTTAAGCATGATTTTTAAAAAGCAAGTTAATCAATAAATGCAATGCCTATTATTTTCTACACTGCAGATACAATTTAAAGTAGGGATATAGTAGGTAATTAAACAAATTACAGAAAGCGTAGACAAAACTAGCTACTATAAGACTGCAATTTAAGACATTTTGAGAACTTGAAAAAAAAAGCACCAATAAAACAGACACTGCTTTAGCAAAGAACTGTTTAATATACATGTAAAATGTTTCTCTGCTGATTATATTTAAATTAAAAAATAAATTCAGGTTTTAAAAATTAAACATTTAATATTTCATCTCAATGTCATAAATGCCTATAAAACACCACAGAGTTTTTTTTTTCTCATGCAGGGTGAGATGTTTATAAGCTTTGTATTTACACATGTAGCTCATCTTCATAAAGATGCGTGCATAAATCTTTTTTTTGGTTCACCTTCTTATGTGAAAAAGCTTTTTTTTTCAGCACTACAGCACTATGATGCTCTCTATCTTTTAAAATTACATCGCTCATCATAGCTTCTGAGATTATCCTGATTGGTTCTCTTGTGTGCATTGAAAGTGCTGATTGGCTCATAAATATAACCTTATCAGAACCAAGTTGGAATGTGGCTTAGTAGATGAAATCGTTGTGTTTTCTTAAATAAAAAATGGACACAAAATATACACAAAATATATTTGTGTATACATTAGATCAGTTAGACCTGCCAAATCTGGAGCTAATCTAACAAAAAAAACTTTAGATCACAGTCCATAAATTAGTACACCCTAAATTAATATGTTGGAGACAAATCTTTAGTTTTTATTCCTAAAGATTTTAAGTGACCAAACTCTTATTTTAAGTGTACCAAAAAATATTGTCTGTATTCACTGAGAAATTGATAAAAATATTCATTTTCAAAAGGGAATGTACGTGTATTCATTTATGTTAAGCACTCTATATATGCATAATCAGACAAACCTTTCAAATTCTAAGGTGTTGATTTAGGTTTCATTTGTGGCAGCACTTGTGTAACCTTTGTAAAAGTTCTTACAAAGTAGTGGTGTGCTATTTAACTGTGCCTGAATGAGTTTGTGGGCGTACATGTGTTTTTACGAAGCTCTCTGATTACATATTGTGTTCGAGCGACCGCACTCAATAATTCAGCATACAA
The DNA here is from genome assembly GCA_903798195.1 of Danio kyathit. Taxonomy (NCBI): domain Eukaryota; kingdom Metazoa; phylum Chordata; class Actinopteri; order Cypriniformes; family Danionidae; genus Danio; species Danio kyathit. Next base: position 24,210,361 of record LR812529.1, on the reverse strand, counting down.
GCCCTTTGCCTGACTATATGGAGACCAGAGCTGCTGTTTAGTTTCATTGTCTTCCGTCCAATATTCCTTAGACAGACGGACACAATTCACCAGGATGAATCATCTTCCTGTTGGCTTCCTAAAGGATGAGCAATGCACCAGAAGAGAAAACGTGAGAAGCCAGGGTGGAGGATTTATTGAGAAAAGAAAGAGAGGCTGGAATTTTTTTAGAGTAACGGCTGAAACTTATTGCCTTGGCAGACCATTCAAGACGCTTTAGGAAATAGTCGTGCACATTTAGAAGATTAGTCACATCCTTTAAGGCCAAGGTTCAAAGCAATAAACAATAAACCGCTCTATATCATAGGTATGTGACCAGAAACTGGCAACTCGAAACAAATTACCCCGCAGTACATCACTTTCCAAAGTGTCTATCAAACGCTTCCTCTCACTGTAAATTTGACAGCAGTCTACTTCTGTCAGGTTTATAACTCTCCAAATCATAACATATTTCTTATGTTTAACATCAAGGTGATAAGCCAACAAGCTGTCTCTCGGTTCTGTCACGTTTTGATCCTGGATGGTGGATTTTCTCAAAGCCCTGTCAGGAGTGATGGAGACTCTGTCTTCGTGACGGACAAATTCAAATGGGGAGATGAGCTGTTTATGCTAGAGCGGACTTAGAAAAGAAAAAACAAACAAAAAAAAAACTATTTTTTTTACATGATCAGGTAACATTGGTAAACTACATTTAAATGTAGCTTTTATTTTCAATTAAAAACAGGGTTTTCAAAAAGCTCACTTTACTGTAGGTATTAATATGTACGCCTAAGGAATTAATATACATTAAGCAACATTTGAAGTGGATACATTTTTTTTTTTCAATATTGTGCAAAAGACGTTTTAAGTATGTGTGTTGTTCAAAAAAATATATATATACAGTATATTTATTTAATTGTTTGTTTGTTTGTTAACACTGTCACCTCACAGCAAGAAGGTTGCTAGTTTGAGTCCCGGCTAGGTCAGTTGGCATTTCAGTGTGGAGTTTGCATGTTCTCCCCGTGTTTGCGTGGGTTTTCTCCTGGTGCTCCGGTTTCCTCCACAGTCTAAAGACATGCGGTATAGGTGAATTGAATAAACTAAATTGTCCGTAGTGTATGTGTGTGAATAAGAGTTTATGGATGTTTCCCAGTACTGGGTTGCAGCTAGAAGGACATCCGCTGTGTAAAACATATGCTGGATAAGTTGGCAGTTTATTCCGCTGTGGTGACCCCTGATGAATAAAGCGACTAAGTCGTAGGAAAATTAATAAATAAATGAGTTCAGATGCAAAATCCTCTAAATGCCATCTGAAATTGTCTTCTAAAATTTTTATTTTTTTTTGCAAGCTCCCGTGTGTACGTTCAGTAAATTCACTTTTATGGCAAGCAAACAGTTTTTTTTGCATTGCATTTAAAGTGAAATAACTGAACAAAAATATTAGAGGCTGACAAATATGCCATGATGACAGCACATAATATTTTACTAGATATTTTTTAAGATGCTAGTATTCAGCTTAAAGTGCAACATAAAGACATAATTAGGTTAACTGGGCAAGTTAAGGCAATTAGGAAAGTCATTGATTAACGATAGTTTGTTCTATAGACAATCAGAAAAAAACGCTTAAGGGGGCTAATAATATTAACTTTAAAATGTTTTAAAAAATAAAAACTGCTTTCATTACAGCCAAACTAAAACAAATAAGACTTACTCCAGAAGAAAATAGTAAATACTGAGAAAATATATTTGTTTGGTAAAAATCATTTGGGAAATATTTGAAAAAGAAAAAATCCACAGGAATGGAACAACACATTAATGTATACTCATAAAAATAATTTTAACAGGTTTAATTGAGTAGAACTAGCTCTCTAAGGTCACAGTAACAATTACCACTTTTCACAGTTTACTTACAAAGTTAAGGTAAGGTAATGATTTACATATATTTGAATATAAGTGCACCTTTTGGTACTAATTAGTAATAAAATGTACACTTTAAAAGCTAATATTAAGGTACAATTATGCATACGTATCTGCCAATTTACACCTTATCCACCAATTATGTGAAACATTTACATGCTAACCTTTATTCATTAAGAAAGAATATGTTCCATCTACTTAGCTTAAGTACCAGTCAGTACTAATATATTCCCTAAGGTACAGTAAATGGATGTATCTGTATATTTTGAATGAGAGTATATTAAGGTACCTATATAAGGTATATAAAGGCTCAATAAGTAAGATTTGTTCAATAAAATATTCAAAAACCTCTAGAACAGTGTTATATATTTTCCTGACATGTATTTACATGTCATTTTTGATGAACGGTTAAATCTAAAGAAATTAGCTATTTTAACTAGTGATAATAATGTGTTATGTGCTATAAATGTCACACAATCTCAATTTCTGGTTTAGTTTTATAGAAAACAGGGAAACACCAAATATGCCTTAATATGTTTATTAGACCACACAGAGCAGCATTATAACAGAACTTTAAAATGCACTTAGCTTGATTAAACAGTGCTGCTTCCCCACGTGATCATGACCGGAGGAACCAAAAGTGGTAGACTATTAAAATAATAAACATAATAAATTAATATACAAAATAAAAGCTCTGCTGCTCTTCTCTCATCAGCAATATGGAAAAGTATACATTTCTGGAGAGCGCCAAATATGTCCTAAGAGCTACGTTTTTTGCAGTTTTAGTTTTCACAAATCTACCAGAGGCCGCTGTGTACACTTTATGAAATCTCAAATTTCTCTCGCGAGTGCCATTCGTGTCTGCTGTTCTCAAGTAAATCCACCAGAAGCCACTGTCAACTGACTGACTGACTGAATGACTTACTGATTGACTGACCCACCCTCCTCCTTCCCTAAACCCAACCAATAGTGTTTTAAAAAGCAGTAATTGACCAGCGCCCACCCACTTCCCTAACACCAACCGACAGTTTTAAAAAGCAATCCGGAAAAAGAAAAGCCCTCGCCTGATTTTTACCATGTTTTCAGATTTTGCCATGTTCTCACCCTGTTTTTTACTTGTTTAATGTATTTTTTGGCTTCTGTTTTTGTATTACCCGCTTTCTGGAACCGTTCTTCGCCAGACTCGAACGCCGTCATCATGGTCAACTCTGCTCTGCGTCTCAAATCTGCTGACGTATATGCCAAGCTACTGAACAAACTGGTAACAGCAGGAAAGCCGTCCATACGGAGGTAAGGCTGGTAATCGTGAAAAAGAACGATGTCATACCGCCCTGTAGCGTTCATTTTAACGACGAAATGCAGCCTTACGTACTTCTGGCTACATAATTCGCAATCTCTAGAAACATATATAGGGCTACGTTTTCAGAATGAGCCTATGTTGTAAATTCAGCACTTTTGTTTTGAAGGCTTTCTGCCTTACCCTCCATACTACCATGATAATAAGTTTTGAATACGTTCAAGCTCATACATGAACTTGAATTCATGAATGGGAGTGAAGTGACGCAACTGACTTGAATAGGTCACATCTTGATGACAAAATGGTGGATGTAGTACGTCCAAGTTCCATTCGTACTACTGACATTCATACTGTATAGAACATAGGTCTCAAACTGGATTCCTGGAGGGCCGCAGCTCTGCACAGTTTTGCTCTAACCCTAATCAAACACAGCTGATCCAAATAATCAAGTTGTTTAAAAGAGTCTTAAACACCTTGATTAGTTACATCAGCTGTGTTTTGATTAGGGTTAGAGCAAAACTGTGCAGAGCTGCGGCCCTCCAGGAATCCAGTTTGAGTCCTATGGTATAGAACGTACTTTTCTAACGACCAAGTAGTACATTTAAATTCCTACTGACTATGATTTCTAGTTACAGTTGAAGTCAGAGTTATTAGCTCCCCTTTGATTTTTTTTTTCTTTTTAAAATATTTCCCAAATGATGTTTAACAGAGCAAGAAAATTTTCACAGTATGTCTGATAATATTTTTTCTTCTGGAGAAAGTCTTATTTGTTTTATTTCGGCTAGTATAAAAGCAGTTTTTAATTTTTTAAAAAACATTTTAGGAACAAAATTATTAGCCCCTTTAAGCTATATATTTTTTGATAGTCTCCAGAACAAACCATCGTTATACAATAACTTGCCTAATTACCCTAACCTGCCTACTTAACCTAATTTATCTAATTAAGCCTTTAAATGTCACTTTAAGCTGTATAGAAGTGTCTTAAAAATATCTAGTCATCATGGCAGATAAAATGAATTCATTATTAGAAATGAATTATTAAAACTATTATGTTTAGAAACGTGTTGAAAAAAATCTTATCTCCTTTAAACAGAAATCAGGGAAAAAAAATAAACAGGGGGGCTAATAATTCAGGGGGGGGGGGGGGGGGTAATAATTCTGACTTCAACTGTATGTATAAATCATTTCTATAAATATATGTAGTTTCAGACACCAACAATCTTAAATGCTAAATGTTACCAATATGCAAACACTGACATCTTATTTGAATCATCTAATGCTTTATATGGGTAAAAAGTTAGACCTTTATACTTTCTTTTAATCTAATCTAATTTGAAAAATGTTGGGAACTGATAGCCAATAGCTTTAACAGAAAAAAAGAAAAACAATTCCTAAACTAACAAGTTTAACTTTAAACTTTTAACTATACTGACCCTGTTGTGTCCTTATATTTTAACAGTGTAAGCAATTATAGCTGAAAGCATAATTACATTAGCCCAACAATAATTAATAAAGCACGGGCAATGCACAAAGGTTATGAATGGCAGCCACTGCATTTATTTGCCAATCTCCAGAGCTCTGTGCGCATGGATTCAGCCTACTTACGGGTTACACCAAGACAAAATGGAATATGTATGAAAAAAGCAGTCATGAATGACGTCTTTAAGATTGAGTTCCGGATGCTCAGGTTTAATATTTCTCAAGTGAAAGCCAGAGTCAGTCAAATACTCTTACTTTTAAATCCCATTAGAAACAGACGAAACTGTCTGTTCCACACAGGCTACTTTATTATGGATCCGCGCCTGAATTGGAAAGGAATATAGAGCAGCGGCTGAATTTTGAAATATGGATTTTGTTCTTCTCTGCTTTTTGTTTTTTTTACTATTTTTTTGTTCCCTCCTGCCTCTATCTGGGTATGGATAGCATGAAGAGAAGCTCCATCTATATAAATGAGGCGGCGATGAGGGGAACATGAGGGGATGATTCAGCCAGACCGATACTCGAAATTTAAACCGGCTCCATTCCAATGTACTGAAACACGTCTTATTTGACTCTTGAAATCTCTGCCTCATTTCCCTGTAATTCCTCAGGTCCTGCAGTGAGATTAATGGCCCAGCTTTAATTCCAACAGAGCAGGCTGTACCTATAAAGAGGAGTTTTGTAATCGTAACCTCATGCGACTTGCTGCTATCAGATAATATAAAGTGTAATTTGACGAGAAGTGTCCACTGAAAAAATCCCTGATGCCGATTAGGTGTAAAATGAAGGTATGTACAGCATGTGTAAGGAGGGAAATTGAAAAGCTATGCTGATTATGCTCACCAGGGAAGCTGCTCAGACTGAATACAGGACGTAATCATGGAGCCGACCGATATCAGGAGTTTATCACGAGGAGAATAAAGAGAAAGACTGAAAGATGAGCCACATCGCCAGGGCTGCAGTCATGCGGATCTTTTGTCAACGTGATCGATTTCTCTGTCTCCCCTGAAAGTTGTTTTTATTTTCAGACAGAGAGAGAGAGAGAGGGAGAGAGAGAAAGAGAGGGAGCGACAGTGCAGAAGAGAAAATAACCATCTGAGTGAAAAGACGAGAGGAACGGAGAAGGATGAAGAGAGACAGCCATCTGCACAGATACAGCCCAAATCAAATTGCATGAATTCACCACTGCATTCTCAGAGGAAGACGAACAGGAGATGAAGAGTGGAGTGCGTCAATAACTGCATGATGTAGACAAATAAAAAAATAATAATGCTGGAAGAGGAAGCAGACCAGAAGAAAAAAGAAAAGAATGGAAAAAATGAGTATAGAAGCCTGTTGCATTTGTCAGCTTATATTTTGGTCCATTTGAAAAATACTCCATGTAAAAAGTGACATAGGTTGATTGTGTTCACATGAAAAATTTATATAGTTTGATAAATAAATCAATCAATAAAAAGGTATTATGATTGATAGTATTAAGAAGATACTATTATTTCTAGTGTAAAGTATTAAACAAAAAATGTAATGTAATGTGTATTTATATAGCGCATTTATTGTGTATGGCCATACACCCAAAGCGCTTCACAATCATGAGGGGCTCTCTCCAGACCACCACCAGTGTGTAGCATCCACTTGGATGATGCGACGGCAGCCACAGGACAACGGCGCCAGTGCGCTCACCACACACCAGCTATAGGTGGAGTGAAGAGACAGTGATAGAGCCAATTCAGTGGATAGGGATGATTAGGAGGCCATGATGGGTAAGTGCTGATTGAGGGACTTTGGCCAGGACACCGGTTACACTCCTACTCTTTACGAGAAGTGCCATGGGATTTTTAATGACCACAGAGAGTCAGGACCTCGGTTTAACGTCTCATCCGAAAGACCCACCGACAGTATAGTGTCCCCTTCACTTTTACTGGGGCATTAGGACTCACACAGACCACAGGTTGAGCGCCCCCTGTTGGCCTCTCTAACACCACTTCCAACAGCAACCTAGTTTTCCCATGTGGTCTCCCATCCAGGTACTGACCAGGCTCAGCCCTGCTTAGCTTCAGTGAGTAACCGGTCTTGGGCTGCAGGGTGATATGGCTGTGGCATATGCAAATGTAGTTATCATTTAAGGCCATTTGGTGATTTCGGTTGTCATACAGTAAACATCTTTCACCTTCTCATCAGTGACATGCAGTCTAAACAGTCTATTGATCAATGCATGTAAACATCTTCTTGGACACATTTAATGCTTCCAAGCGATTTGCTGCATTTATAAAGCACCCATGTCTTGAGGGAGTTCAGTATGATGTGATTTACTTTCTATGTGCCATTTGATTGGACAGAACCACATGACTGTTTTTTTTCTACACCCAATCCCCATAAACAAGAAAAAATAAAGCAGTGACTGCAGATTGAAGGAAAGTAGTGGAGTAAAAGTACAGATACAGCCATAAAAATGTACTCAAGGTAAAAGTACACATTTTTAAAACTACTTAGTATATTACAGTTCCTGAGAAAAACTACTCAATTATAGTAATTTGAGTATTTGTAATTTGTTACTTTACACCAGGCGCTGCCACAGCGGAATGAACCGCCAACTTATCCAGCATGATATACACTACAGACAACAGTCTTTGGACTGTGGGGTAAACCGGAGCAGCAGGAGGAAACCCACGCGAACATAGGGAGAACATGCAAACTCCACACTGAAATGAAAACTGACCCCAGCCAGGACTCGAACTAGCAACCTTCTTGCTGTGAGGCAACAGTGCTAACCACTGAGCCACCGTGTCGCCCCTTCGTATATTGTATTACAATTTATTTTGGGTGATCTAAAAAATATTTTCGTTTTATGGTTTTAGTTAACTACAACAACCAAATTAATAAATAAACATACAAAACTAGATTGAACATCACCAAGGTATTATCATATAGTTTTTGTTAATATATATATTTTAAATATTATTTTCTATTTTCTGAATTCACTTAAATTGTAGTCTGTTTTAGTAATTTTAATGTACTTTTGCTATATTTATTTATTTTTTATTAGTGTATGTTATACCAAATTTCATTTCCTTTCCATCTATATATATATATACTGTATATACAGTATATATATACAGTATATATATATATATATATATATATATATATATATATATATATATATATATATATATATATATATATATATATATATAGTCAACTATACATATTCATTCATTAATTTTCCTTTGGCTCAGTCCCTTATTTATCAGGGGTCACCACAGTGGAATGAACCGCCAACTATTCCAGCATATGTTTTACGCAGTGCATGCCGTTCAAGCCACAACCTGGTACTGGGAAACACACACACACACGCACACGCACGCGCACGCGCACGCGCACGCACACGCACACACACACACACACACACACAC
>LR812529.1:24119737-24197237 GCA_903798195.1 Danio kyathit | reverse complement strand
TATGACTGCCAGCTTTAGTCAAGGAGCATTGCGTGAGATCTAATTACGCTTCTACCACACTGGATCTTTTGCTTGAGGTAGAGACGTGTAATCACACAGCAAGCAGCGTAGATTAGAGCTTGATGTCTCCTTTGTGTGGGTGATCGCCCTCAGATATCTCCAGCCCCGTCAAAACGGAATAACTCAACTTCTGTCTTTCATTGGTTCGGTGTGCCCAAGGACTTCGCCTCAAACCTATTTAGATTGTATACATGAAGGTTGCATAAACATTTCAGCCAAGTCTTTGTTCTCTCTGCTGGTGCTTAAAGGAATGATTCCTGTCTGCAGTTAGTCACTCATACAGTATGTGGGTCCTAACCTGTTTGAGTTTTTTCAGCAAAACATGGGAAATGCTTTCAAAAATGTGCTGATGGAGACTGGTGTTGGGTTTGCTATTTTTCAAAAAAGTTATTAATTACTAATTGCATCATTAAAATTGTATTTGAATGACTTTCTAATTACTTTGTCTGTTAATTATTTATTCAATATGTCATTTAATTACTTGACTCAATACTAAAAATCCGTATAAATCTCAAAGCATAGACGATAACAGTTAAATCAAACAATAGAGTCAAACAAGACATTTTCATTTTGTAAACAACAATAACGACAACAACAACAAAACACTTAAATAACATATGAGTGTTATTTATGACAAATGAACATATAACAAAAAAGTTTCAAATTACATTTTATAAATACCATTTATTTACATAAAGTCGTTTCTTAAGCATGGTAATCTAACCTTTAGTTCAGGGGTGTCCAAAGTTTTTCAAAAACCAAATTTGATTGAGGCTAGTGGGCCGAAGGTAAATACAATTGCCAAGGGTAATTTCCTAATTTATTTAATAATATTTAAAAATAACTAGAAAACATTGCTTTATATGAACTAATACAGCATATTTTTTTTACAGTTTTAATAATAAACTTATAACAGTAAAAACAAAAACAATCTCATTTATAACAGTTTACCCTAGTTTTTGCCTTGATTTGCTCACCGATGTGTTCTGCATAGTCCTCTATCCATCAAATGACATCATTTACTGTACATTTTTTAAAAAATCCGATTCATTTACAACATTTAATTGAAACATGCTTTTTTGTAGCTCAGCAATAAAACAAACAAACCAAAAAAAGTAACGTCAAATTAGAAATGACGCTCTGTGGGCTCTATTTTACTGACCTATGCACAAAGTCTAAAGCGCATGTCGCAAAAACATTAAGAGCATGTCCGAATCCACTTTTGCTATTTTAAGGATGGAAAAATTCGCTTTGCGCCCTGGCACATGGTCTAACAGGGTTGTGCTTATTCTCTTAATGAGTTATGAGTGTGTTTTGAGCATAACGTACATTAAACCAGTGTCTTATCTCCCATTGCCTTTAAGAATCAGATGCATCGTGCCATGACATGTTTGCTATTTACATGGAGAACTTTGTAAGTGGAAAAACTGAATGCTTCATTAGCAAGAAAACAGTTAAACAGACCATCTGCAGCACGAGGATAAAGAATGAGACTTTACTTTATCTTTACTTTACTTTTACTCGTTTACTGTACTCCTTTACTTGTTAACATGTTTAAGCTTGTTGATAGGTCAGCTGTCAACCACTGCAACCAAATCAACAATTTAAAGAATATAATCTATTTATCACTGAAAAAAATATCATTTTGACATATACAAAAATATTCAATCTAAAAGAATGATTCATAAACTTTTAAGAACACAAGAGTCATATGGATTATAATTATAATTTTTATATTTTTATGATATATTATTATTTGAAGTCATGAAAAGCTGTTCATCTCATTGTAACTTAATAAAATTACATGAAACACCATAAAATTAGTTCATCTGAATTTTGTACTTCTGAAACAAAAATTTGGATCACTAAATTTCTGATAATCTTCACTTTAAGTGAGCTGTTAAGTAGTGTTACCAATTCACTGAATCAAGTAATAGAAATGAATGAATGATTGAATTAATTAATGAATGAATTCTAATGAATGAACGAACGAACAAAAGAACGAACAAAAGAACAAACAAATGAACGAACAAATGAAAGAATGAACAAATTAACAAATTTGAATGAACAAATCGGAATGAAAGAATTCTAATGAATGAATTTGAATGAATGAATATGAATGAATCATTCAATGCTGTTTTGATAACCCAAAGAGTTTTTCTTACCAAAACAAATAATTTAATATTTAATTCATTCATTATTTCAATTATTTAACCATAAATCAGCTTCAAATTATTAATACAAATGATTGATTGGTGTATGACTCATTCACAAATCTAATCATTACTTATTTCATAAATTCTAGTGAGCACAAAAGTCATTTCAATGATTGCTGATGATTTAAGGTTATTTGTATTCCAGAAAGTGTGCAGATCAGCAATCTACAAAAGAAATAATGAGTTTTCAAGCTTTGTAAAAGTACTGAAAATAGTTCATATGACTTGTGTGTGCTTTTGAATCTCTGATAATTTTCCCAGAAGCTGTCAAGCACTGAAAATCGCTGAACAAGTGAGCTGATTTAATGAACTGGAACCTGTTTTCAAACAAATTCATTCATACCTGTTAAGTGAACAGACTGAGCAAGTTTTATCAAAAAAAAAAAGAAAAGATCAAACAGAATCCAGACGAACAGTTCCTAAGGTTACATAAGAATAATAAATAAAGTCTAAGGTTACATAAAGTTGAAGAAATGAATTTATAAATGCATTTTAATTTCTAGATGACATAATACTCTAATCTATTAGCCTGCTGTTTCAAACATAACTTGTTCCTGCTTCTCTGCTCGATTTGTAGCTTCAAGAACATTATTACTTTATTTTTAAGCATCCTGCTATTTTTAAATGACTGAAAAACAAGCAGGTTAGCATAATATTGTAAACACGTCCAAACTCTATGCTCCAAAACATCTCTTTCAGTGTCTTTTCTAGGATGCCAGATCCAGGTATCACAGGGTACCATTGTCAGGTAGAAGCGGCCATTAGTGGCATTAGCGCACAAACCCCTTTGCAGTTCGTTCTGTAAATCATCCATGCAGTGACAAAGCCCCGGCGCTGCTCACCAAATAATAGGACACAGAGACTGTGAATACTAGTGCTGGCCAGGTGCACTGAGCTTCCCTATCTCCCCTCGGAGCTAATGGACCAATATGGGAGAATGGAAATTGATTCGGGCAAGTCGGTAAATTAAGAATTCACAGCTTTCATTTTGTGCGTGTGTGTTTGGGGGACATATTGTTTATTGGAATTCGAATTTCGTAGGTAATTGGGGATGTAGAAAATGTAAACAAGAATAAATGCTGCTTTGCTTTTATTAATGCCAATGAAGCTCACTATTGTCCTCCGGTGCTGTGCCTCTCAAGACAATAGGTAGAGAAAGTGAGAATTGTGCAAGAGAGGTAATTAGAGACTACAGCCGAGGTTTTCTTTGAGGTTGTGTGAGAATTATATCACCTCTGTTTTATATGTTTCTGTCTTTTATTGAAATGTATTTAAATTATGTTTAAAAAAAACAGTTTTAGTTGCTTTTTTATTTTAGTTATTTTATTTTTTCTATTAAACGAAATGAAAATGTTTTTAACACTAATATGTTTTGTAAAACCTTGGACCCCTGTTGCCTTCAGAACTGCCTTAATCCTTCGTGGTATAGATTAAACAAGGTACTAGAAATATTCCTTAGAGTTTTGGTCCATCTTGACATGATAGCATCACGCAGTTGCTGCAGATTTGTCGGCTGCACATCCATGATGTGATCTCCTGTTCTACCACATCCCAAAGCTGCTCTATTGGATTGAGTCTGGTGACTGTGGAGGCCTTTTGAGTACAGTGAATTCATTGTCATGCTCAAGAAACCAGTCTGAGATGATTCGCGCTTTATGATATGGCTCGTTATCCTGCTGGAAGTAGCCATCAGAAGATGGGTGCACTGTGGTCATAAAGGGATGGACATGGTCAGCAACAATACTCAGGTAGGCTGTGGCGTTGACATTATTCTCAGTTGGTACTAATGGGTCCAAAGTGTGCAAAGAAAATATGGCACCACACCATTACACAACCACCACCAGTCTGAGCTGTTGATACAAGGCAGGATGGATCCATGCTTTCATGTTGTTTATGCCAAATTCTGACCCTACCATCCGAATGTCTCAGCAGAAAGTATATATATTTATATATATATAAAGAATATATTTAAGAAAACATGGCAAGGTTTTTACTTTGGCACTTTGTTAGATTATTTTTATTTGTGTATATACATTACCAAATGTGATGACATCTGTTTCTTATTAAGAACATTGTCTGAAATTTCTACAGTTACGACCATGATATATAAAAGTGTATTGATTAACTCACTGAGAAACAATCACAAACTCTGGGAGCTAAAAATATGTCAGGTTACAGGCTCTTGCTGAATGAAATGAGCTCAGATGTGAAATTCAAGCATCGAGTTTTAAAATTTTGAAGCAACATGCAAATGTAAAGTTGTGATTCAAGGTCTCGGGTGTTACATCATGTCCTTGGTCCTACAAGTCTTCTACTACATTATAGAACCTGTTCAGAAATGCATAAAGGATAGTTTTTTTTCAACATAAAATATAAGCCTCAAAATTCTGAATTCTCTATGTAAAATGAAACCAGAGAGTTGAAGAGAAGCCATGTATAGATGTCTCATAATTATTTTAGTAAAAGAAGAAGAAAGATTTTTTTTTACCTAGTAGTGGCCACAGCAGGTAATCTTTTATTACCTCAAAATAACCAACAAGAGTAAATCCTCACAGAACATGCCAGCGCCAAACACCCACAGACCCAGGTCTCTAAAGCTAAACATTTAAGGCTAGAGGTGAGAAGGGTTATCGAAACTCTCCTCAAATGGATTCCACGCTTTTCACAGGTTTTCTAATCTTTCCATATGGGTGCTTTAAAGTGATGTCCATGTGTCTGCGTGTGCATCAGTGGAAAAAGATTGTAGTAATCCATGGGTGTAATCTGTGGTACAAGTGGCCGTGAGGGAGTTTATGAGGACAGTCCCCAGAATGCTAAGGCCGGGATGGAGTCTGAACAGCAGATAACACAAAACTTAAGCTTGTGGAAGCCCAGAGGAGCCCAGGCATGGATAACACACCTCAAAGTACAGCAGTGGCAAGAGCGTTTCTGTAAAAACCCTTCATGAGAACACATCCTCTTCAATGTTTGGAGTACCGCCTATGCTATATAGTCCTTAATCACATAATACCCCTTTATTTAAAATGCTCACCAAAACGCTGGATTCTGATTGGTCAATAATGGCATTTATCACTATAGTGTAATGATTAAACAACTCTATATTTCTCCACTGTCAAATTCTCGTCCAAACGAGACGTCCAAACAAGTTTGAAGCAGCTACAGTACTCAATCCCATATTTCAAGTCAAAGAGGTAATTAGTGACTATCATTAAAAAAATCATAAATTTACATCATTGTGAACTTAAATCTATGCTGTATAAAATATCCATTAACAATAGTTTCCTGTAGCTCATGGTTCATGGGTGTTTTACATTTATTTACATTTCTGAATAGCATTATGATCGACCTTGATCTCTGCTTTGGAAACATTTGATTGGAAAGTTTAACAAAGTGACTTTTATTGGCATTCATATGCCCACAGACTTTTAATTTTCAGCCAGCCAGCCCAACGGCTTCTGGTGAACTATCTTTCCATTACAAAATAGATTCAATTCAATTCAATTCATCTTTATTTGTATAGCGCTTATACAATGTAGATTGTGTCAAAGCAGCTTCACATGGAAGATTATAGTGAATTGAAACAAAGTCAGTTCAGTTTTCAGAGATTAAGTTCAGTTCAGTTTAGCTCAGTTCAGTGTGGGTTAATAATCACTACTGAGAGTCCAAACACTGAAGAGCAAATCCATCGATGCGCAGCTCTACAGATCCTGAACCATGCAAGCCAGTGGCAACAGCGGCGAGGAAAAAAACTTCACCAATTGGCGAAAGCGAAGATTTAAAAAACCTCGAGAGAAACCAGGCTCAGTTGGGCATGACCATTTCCCCTATGGCCAATAGACACAATTAAGATCTGTTTTCTTTAAAAATCAGTGATCTTCACTGCCTGATAGATATACAATATAAAGTCTCGGACCGGACAAGAAGCACTGAGTTAGATTCAATTTTTCCCTGCCATGTCTTTAAAATATGAAAATTTATTTTACCCCAGTATTTTTAATGGAGTTTCTGCTCTAGCCTGCTGCCACTGACAGTTTACACAATTTTGTTTCATGCTTGAACAACTAAATGAATGCTTAAGTTTATTTAAGTGATTGTTTTTGTTTAATTACATTACAATGGTGATGTTGTAAAAGGAACCTTATAAAATTTAAAATAGTCACAGAAACCTTTCACCGGAAGTTTATTGTTGGCTGTAAAACACTAGCTGTGCATATAGCCCATTACACTACAAAATCCAGGTTTAAAGAGCTGCCAGTACATTTTCTGTCATGTATTGCTAGTTATTACACATTTTCTTCTGTATATATTTGAATAATAATACAATATATTGTTTCAAACTACTAAAAATGTCAAAAGTCACTTTGTGAAACTGCAGAGTTCATTTTTCAACATCAGAAATTATTAGAGGCACAGAAGAGGCTTATGATGCCATTTTGAAAGTATAAAAAAACACTTGAAATTAGGTAAGATTCAGATGGTGATGTAAAAACTACATTATGTTCAGATTTAATATTTATATATTTCATATTTAGATTTAGTAATGTTTTTACAGGTGTACTTTTTAATATTTCTGTGTTGATTATTACACGAAAAGAAAAATCCACTGAATTTAATTGTTTGAGCTTGGTAGTTATCTTCAGTCTTTAATATTATAGTAATGTTCAAGTAATACACTGCAAAAAAATTATTTTCTTACTTAAATCAAGCAAAATAATCTTCCAATGGGGTAAGCAAAATAATCTATCTTTTCCTTTTTGAGATAAGATTATTTACCCCATTTTCAGATTATTTTGTTTTAAGGAAAAACTCACTTTATTTTGACATAAATATCTGATTTGACATGTTTCTAAAGCAAGAAAATATTTTTTGCTTGTGTAACCCATTGGTCCTACTGCACCCAACCTAGTTTGAGTGGATCGAACCAGCAATTCCTTGCATGGTAGTCAGTTGCTCTAACAAGGAGGCTAAAGATTATGGTTTCTGTTGCTAGAGCACATTTAGTGATCAGATGAGTGAGGTTTACCTGCATAGCACTTCGCTAGCTGGCCTCCGTTACCCCCCTAAACCTCACTCCCATCCCAGACGAGCCTCTACGTATAACCCAGCGGTCGGATTGGAAGTGTAATGGAGGCCAGCTAGGGAAGTGCTATGCAGGTAAACCTCAATCCTCTAACCTCAAAAGGTGTTCTAGCGACAGACGCTATAGGCCATGATCTTTAGCCTCCTTGTTAGAGCAACCAGCTCTCATGGAAAGAATTGCTGGTTCCGTCCCAGCTTAAACCAGGCGGGGTGTAGTAGGACCGGTGGGTTACACATGTTTAAAAATGTGTCTTGATTCAAGAATTTTTAGATATTTGGACTTGAACCAAGACAAAAAAATCTAAGTAAGAAAAGCATTTTGCAGTGTATGGCTCCCTAAATAGCTTGTATGATGATATTCTATTGTCTATGTTTAAGTGAGCATGCATTTAATTCAACACATAGTTGCAAATTGTTCACTAAACCACTGTTGAATAAACAATATTTTCAAAAGAAGTCATTTTCCTCCCTCTGCTTCAAAACCAAGGAGCTTATAATAAGCTTGCGCTTCATTCTGCTCCATTTTGACCATGATCAAATGCATTTTGTTTAAAGGATTGTTTTAAGTGTATGATTTTTTTTGTTCTAAATAAATCAAATTAAATCAAAATCAAGCATATAGCTACAACTCATACAAAAAATCTTTTTTTGTATATTATCACACCCCAACTTTGATTACATTAAGTACTATATCTTTATCATAATAGCGATTTCCCTTGTAAGAACAAGCCTTTAGTTTATGTTGAGCCGATCAAACCCCAAATGATTATACCTCACATCCAAGTCTCGTCTAACCGATCAGTGAACCCTACAGATATGATCCAAAAGATCCCACAAACCTCATTTCTCATCTGGCACTGGAGAAAGTTAAGGAGAGGCTTTGTAGAAGCATTAGATGGATGAGAGATGTCGATACCCTGTGCCAATCTACCTCCGAGCCCCCTTCTCATCAACCCTTGACTCACAAGTCCTCTCCTTGCCTTAGAAGGGCTCTCAGCGGCAGACGCACAAGAGCTGTCTGCAAGAAAGCTCTCGAAAATGTTCACCTGTGATACTGCTTTTTAACCTCTTAGGTTTCTCTGCGGTTCAAGAGACGTGGCGAGGAAAGCTCTGTGTTTCAGAGGAGCGAGGCAAGAGTAAAAGCTTTCTGTGAAGAGACTTGAGAGAGGCTTGTTCTTTTATGTCTCCAAGGGACACAGTCAAACTTTAGCTGTGGAACTGTCTGCTCCGCCAAGTCTTTTCATTCAGGGCCCAATGTCAGATCTCATTCCGCTAATAACTGAGCAGCATCTGGCAAAATATTCCATATGATGGGCAAAGAGGAAGCGATAGAGATGTCAAAGCAGACCGTGTTTGATTAGGACTGGCCGATATGACAAAAATCACCATAAGTCACATATATGCTGTATATATATAATGATATAGTACCGTCTATGCAAGTTCAATCAATAAATAGTTTTTATAAACTGTAAAAAACATTTATAAATAAACAGTTTTACGTATTTTGTGATTTATGTTTTTATTTTTCTCCATTTATTGGTGCGTTTGATTCGTATACTGGAATTTTGATCTTTTCTCTAACAACTTTTAACAATGAAAAGTGAAAAAGTGACTTTTATTAACATTTTTAATAGTTTAAATTATATATTGTCTGGATTAGTGTTGTAAATTATGCTACAAAAGCTGAAGGCCGATCCACCCTGCTTTGACTGAACTCTTGGAAATTCTAGTTTATATGATCCTACGGATCTGAGTGATCTGTTAGGTTTTTATTCAGTGATCATATCTGTAATGTATTGAGGTCCTAGGCCATTTAGTGTTTTATAGACAAGTAGAAATACTTTAAAATCTATTCTGAATGTAACTGGGAGCCAGTGTAAAGGCCTGTGGACAAGTGTGATGTGCTCTGATTTCCTGGTTCTGCTCAGCATCCTGGCAGCAGCATTCTGGATGAGCTGCAACTGTCTGACTGTCTTTTTGGGAAGGCCAGTGAGGAGGCCGTTACAGTAATCCACCCTGCTGCTGATAAAAGCATGAACACGTCCTCACTGGAAACAAAGCATCTAATTCTTGCAATGTTTTTGAGATGATAGTATACTGATTTACTTACTGCTTTGACATGACTACTAAAACTCATATCTGACTCCAGAATCACACCAAGATTCTTGACCTTATTTTACAAACTACGAGTACATTTTATGACTTATTTTTCTATATGTTATTTATTTATTACACTCATTTAATAATTTTAAACTACTAAAATGTCAATAAAAGTCACTTTGTTTATCTGTCAAAAGTCGACAATGCAGAGATTAAGGCCCCATAATGCAATTCACAATCATAAATAAACAGAAAACACATGTTAATTAACAGATATTTTATGCCCACATGAAAAGGAATATTTCTTTTTAAATTTTATACTCAGAAGTGTACTCGTTCATATGTAATCACATTTCTCACATTATTTAGTACTTCAGTGCAAATGTTTGATTTTTAGTGTAGGCATATAAAAGAAATAATAATAATATTTAAAACCCTTTTCAAAAACTAATGATTACAGCTCCAAAAAAAAAAAAAAAAAAAAGTAAAATATTGCTAAATCAAATGTAACGTGTAGGCATTGTACTTTCAAGACTGCAACTTTCTCATGATGCATGTTTCTGTCTGCATCTCCATAATATTGCACTCATACAAATTATGAAAAAGTGTTACCATAAACAATGTATTTTGTGATACCACAAATTAAATGATAGAGCATAATATGAAACAGTAGACTTTTCATTTTGTCCATCATATTGCACAGCCCAGTTTGTTTAAAATAAAGCTGACTCATTTTTTGTTCAGATTTACTGTAAGTAGCAGGCTGTGAGGCATACTGTAACTGTAACTGACCCTGACGAGGACTTGAGGGAAGGGCCCTCTGGAGTTCTCGGGCACGTTGATTGGTGGAATGACCCAGTCTCGCTTCTGTCGCCGCAGCCCATTGGATGAGCCTCGCTGGCGTTGTCGTGGAAACGTAATGAGCCGGGGATTTTGATAGTGGTTGTGGGAGGATCCGCCATAAATGGCTTCGCCAGCAATCTGTGGAGCACAGATATGAAGACTACATGTGAAGCAGATCTTTATATTCACACACAAAGAGAGTATATTGGAAAAAAAGGAAGGGAAAAAAACTTCAAAGAGTTAAAGTGCATGCTATAAATATGAGCATGATGAATCAAAAGGAAAATCATAAATGAATTCTCTTTCATTTCACAGCCCTTTTTTCCCTACACAGCATTGAGGAGCAAATTGCAATTG
Organism: Danio kyathit; assembly: GCA_903798195.1. NCBI lineage: Eukaryota > Metazoa > Chordata > Actinopteri > Cypriniformes > Danionidae > Danio > Danio kyathit. The sequence goes on along the minus strand of LR812529.1, from coordinate 24,186,582 downwards.
GAGACATAAGGTATTTCACAGGGGGAAAATAATAATTGCATTTGTCCGTAATTGGATCCCCGCTAGTTTTAACTGTATGAAAAAAGTGTTTACTTTTAATTTGCTAATATATCAAAAACCTACAATGAAATTATGGAAAGTTCAATATTCGTTCATTCATTCATTTTTCTTCAGCTTAGTCTCTTTATTTATCAGGGGTCGCCACAGCGGAATGAACCACCAACTTATCCAGTGCATGTTTTACACAGTGGATACCCTTCCAGCTGCAACCCAGTACAGGGAAACACCCACACACTCTCACATTCACACACATACACTATGGCCAATTTTAGTTTATTCTATTTACTTGTACCGCATGTCTTTAGACTGTGGGGGAAACCGGAGGACCTGGAGTAAACCCACGCGAACATGGGGAGAACATGAAAACTCCACACAGTAATGCCAACTGGCCCAGGCAGGCCTTAAACCAGCAACCTTTTTGCTGTGAGGTGGCAGTGCTAACCACTGAGCCACCGCTGCAGACTAAGTTCAGTATTAACAGAATAAATTCATTTTTTTTTGTATTTTACTTATTTTTCAATATCTTTCTGGACAAAAATAATAATTAATATACAATTTAACCATTTGAAATCTCAAATATAAAAAGAATAGAATATATGTAATTCTGTATTCATAGAAAGAGCTATTAAATAGTACTATTAAATGACTAAATAAATAAATACTACACTGTAAAAAATACTTTTTCCAAACAAATCAACTAGTTAACGTAATTGTTTTCCCAAATTTAAGTGGACTGAACACAAAACAATTAAGTTATTTAAAAAAACTGAAGAATTGGGTTGATTCAGCTCATTTTAAATAAGTAGTCTGAACAACCAGCAAAAATAGCACTTAATATTTTGCATTTAATATATTATGTTTTCTTTCTCAATTTTATTTAAATATATGAACTGTTTAAAAATTGTAATGAATTTAGAATGATTTACTGGCTAATAGATATAAATATTTAAATAGTTATTGCAAAATTAAACCTACTGTAATTTAAGCATAACATTTTAGTATCGCAAAGGGGTGGGATGGGCGGGTGGGGTTTGGTTGTGTGGGTGGGGCCCTAATAGTCACTCTGGGGGCCCCAAAACGTCATGGGCCCTTAGAATTGTCCTAACTAGCGGTGCCCCAGGGCGTGTGTCATCAAATTCCATTAAAACAACACTCTTCCACCAGTCCCTACTTCATATTCTCATTAATTACCTCAGGACATGAACAATATGTTGCTGAATTAAAGTGAAAGTGCCAAACTGCAGTTAAAGTTGAAAAATTTCAAATGAAACACTGGAAATTACACGAAAATCCAGAGGAAATGTGAATAGCGTGGTGATGCAATGACATCAATCGATCTATGTGCTATAACATGTAAAACAGGATCATAAAAGAAACATTCAAAAAAACTACTCATGTAAACACCTTAATCATATTACTGTGTTATTCAGATTAAGACAAATAATTAGATTACTGATGTCCATGTAAATGTAGTCACAAGCCCTAGAAAAAAGGTGTTCCCTGATTTTGATGATTTTGAGCTTTTCTACAGATTAGTAGTAAGCTAATGTAATGTTAATTACATAGTGCAAATCTTAAATCATGCTAACAAACAAATGATCAAAAGAAACGTATAAATGCAATTCAATTCAAATACAGTATGTAAAATATGAATTGATGTATACTCATTCATTCATTTTCTTTTTGGCTTAGTCCCTTTATTAATCCAGGGTCGCCACAGCGGAATGAACCGCCAACTTATCCAGCATATGTTTTATGCAGTGGATGCCCTTCCAGCCACAACCCACCACTGGGAAACCCTCACACACTCATGCAAACACTCACATACACTACGGACAATTTAGCTTTTTCAATTCACATGTACCGCATGTATTTGGACTGTGGGGGAAACCGAAGCACCCCGAGGAAACCCATGCAAACATGGGGAGAACATGCAAACTCCACACAGAAATGCCAACTGACCCAGCCGGGGCTCGAACCAGCAACCTTCTTGCTGTGAGGCGATAATGCTACCCACTGCGCCACCGTGCTGCTTGATGTATACTTTAAACTTTATTTATATTGTTCAATTAAAATGATTAAAACATTTTTTGACAAATAAAAGATTTTTTTAGAGTCATTTACCATAATTGTGTGGCTCAAAAGTATCGGTTCAGGCATCGTTTTCCCACCGGTATCTTTTTAAAAGTATTGATTTACCACCGGTATCTAAATAACCCCAACCCTACTAATGACAGGGACAATAAACAAGTAAACAATAAACTGTTTCAAAAATCAACAAATGAAATATTTTTCTAGAGTCATCCACCATAACTTTGTGGCTCAACAGAATAGGTTCAGGCACTGTTTTGGCACCGGTACTGTTTTAAAAACATCCATTTAGCACAGAAAACTTGCAAAAAGAGGTGCAGAGCAGAATGAATCACAAGTGAGAACTCATTCAAGTCTCCCGAGCAACAGTACGACAGACGCTTTGAGCAGACAAACGCACCTTTAATAGGAGTACATACCTGTCCAATTACCACTAATCAGTCATTATTTGTGAAGTAATGGTACGAAACAACAGTGGTGAGGCAGTTTGTGCACACCTGAGCCCCGAACACACAGGATCGTAAACATAGCTGCAGGGTTTCTGCTAAAACGACCAATCAAAATGACAAATCGCGTCAAGGCCTCTGTAAAGCAGCCCTTATAACACAGCAATACCACAGTGACGCATACCATGACATTTCCTCATGGGTGCCCAATGAAAAAGATTGATGAAATACCACATCAATAATTTAGACAAGAAAAACTAGAGCTGCCGCTGACCCTTGCTTGATTCATCCAAAGGCCAAGGAAAGGGCTGAAACCAGCAATCAAACGACCACCGTTTTTCACAGCACCTGACGGCATGAGGGAAAGAGATCTGTTCTGTGGTTCCTTCACTGTTCATTCAGCGCTCATCTCTGAGTTGTCAGCTCTTAGTGTAATCCTGCGTTTCTATCTCTGATACTTTGACGTATGTGGCACTGCATTATCAAGCTGAGTTGCTTTTCATTTTTTATACAATATTTTTTTGTTTATTATATTCTACTAAAATATTTATGACATTTTTAATAGTAAATTTTTTGTCAGAATTTTATCCACATATTTTTTCTAACATTTTTCAGAAAAATATATAGGCAAAAATATATTGCTCAAATTAAAAATAAAAAAATAAATCATAATTTTTTTAAATTATAAAATAATAAAGTTAATATATTATTTTATTAAAATAGTGTTCATATTTCTAATATAAATTAAAACACTTTATGTGGTATATCACACATTTTCTTGGTCAGAATTTTTTTGGTCACATTGATTTGGTCAGATACCAAAAATAAATTAAATTAAATGAAAATAAAGAACAATTATTTCTTGCAGTTTTACTTTCATTAAATACAACAAATAGCTCTGATTAGTTAGGGAAACAATACACAAACAACAAAAGTCTTCCAATTAAAAATAATAAATAAATAACATTTAAAAAATCATATAATAATGAGAGTTGTGATGCCTCCTAATGACTGTCACGATCACCAGTGATCTAACCCTTTTAGATCGCTGGAGAAGGCAAGGCAAGTTTATTTATATACTGTAGCACATTTCATCCACAATGGTAATTCAAAGTGCTTTACATAAACAACAATAAAAGAAACAAGAAAATAAAAATTAAAAGAATTAAAACATTAGAACATTTATTATCACCTGCACTACAATCCTGTCACTATATGAACTACAAATCCTGTCATGCATCTCACTTACACCTACCTTTGATTACATACACACAGCAGGAAGTTGCTCAAGGACTGATTACTCAGACAATATAGTCTGCTTACTGTCACACACACACTGACTACGTTTACATCAGTAATCAAATTATTTGCTAATCTAATTAAGACAATAATAAGATTAAGGTGTTTACATGAGTTGCTTTTTGAATGTTCCTTTCATGATTTTGTTTTACATGATATAGCACATAATTCAATTAATGTCATCGAGTCACCATGCTACCTGCATTTCCTCTGGAGTTTCATGTCATTTCGGGTGTTTCATTTTTAATTTGTCAACTTTAACTGCAGTTTGGCACTTTCACTTTCATTCGGGAATATTTCATGCATGCCCCAATGACAAACGAGATATTGGATGCAACTATGAACTGCTGGAAGAGTTGTTTTAATGGAAGTTCATACCGCATGCTGAATGGAAGAAAAAAAACCTCTGCATTTCACAATGCAGGTGTTTGTGGTCCGCACTGACTCGGTAGGTGCAGAGAGTGTCAAACATGTGGTGTGTGTGGGTGGGTGTGTGTGTGTGTATAATAATGCGACTAAAATCGGCATACTCCACATGTCTTAATTTGATTTTTCTTTAGTTCGATTATGACCCTAATCGGATTAAATTAATCAAAAATCATTGTTTACATGGTAGACTCTTGGTACAATGACAACAACAACAACATTATTAATAATAATACATTTAAACACTAGCTTTATTTAAAAATAAATTAATAAAACCAATACTTCAAATGTTAAAATTAATTTCATTTAAAATTATTTTACAATTATGCATTATGTATACTATTACTCTTTATTTATAATTATAATTATACTATATATATATATATATATATATATATATATATATATATATATATATATATATATATATATATATATATATATATATATATATATATATATATATTAGGGGTGTGACAAGATCTCCTACGACGAGATCTCGCAAGATTAAATCGCGGTGAGATTTCTTGTCGAGGTGAAAAGTTGTCTCGTCACGCGAGTTGTGATGTTATGATGGAGCGTGAGGGTGAAATTAGTATTGACGATTGGAGGCAGGATTGGATTTGATCTGCAAATAAAGTGCTTTGCACACACCTGGCAACCCAGGCTGGCCTCAGAGTTGCGCTTGGCACTCGGTGGGCGGGTGTGACGTAACCGCTATTTCACCAGAGTTCAGGAGGTGCCACATCCAACATATGCTACAACTACAGCCTCACACATTATGGTTCGTATCCATGCAATGGAATAGCACTTCAGATATGCTGATGCTGATATACTAATATTGAAGTGCAGATATGTAAATGCCAATCAAACTATTAACACCGTGAAGGACTTTTAGCCGCATTTTGCGACAGGACCTACACACCTAGCGAGTCAGTAAAGCACCACAAACGCACACATCTCTAAGCGCGCGCAAACAAACACACACACTCACTGAATGAACTTCTGGAGACTCATGGTCACATCATCATCACGGAACACACGTTTATACTGTCCGGGAAAAGCTGAGTTTTTGTTTTTTCATTCTGCGTGCGGTATCAAGCTCCATTAAAACAACTCTCCTATCAGTCCTTCTTATTCGCATGATCGCATCCAGTAGCTCAGAGTGAGTCACGGGGCCTGAATGAAATCTTGCTAAATGAAAGTGAAACTCATTTATTAAATTAAAAATGAAATACAAAAAATTACATATATTTGCTTCAGTGTGTGGAAATAAGTTCGATATATCATGTGAAACTGTACAGGGGAGAAGCCAGTCGGTAGAGTTTATAGCTAAATATTTAGCAGTGTTTGCATGTCCTTTATGACATAGAATTCATTTAAAAAGAAATAAAATGCCATTCATTACAATGTTATTAAAAAGCACCTAAACTGTTTTGTATTTTGTGATTTTTTTCTCCTATTTGAATAAAAATCTATTTTCCATTCATATATTAGCAAATATTTTGCTAATATTTAATATTTAGCAGTGTTTGCATGTCCATCATTGCATATAATTCATTAAAATAGAAGTAAAATAACATTCATTACAAGTTGATTTAAAGAAAGCACCTAAGTAGTTTTGTGATTTGGGTTTTTTTCCCAGCTGAATAAAAGACTATTTTCCATTCATATATTTCATCATTGAGGATTTCTTAAAAATAGTGTAAAAATCTCATCTCGTTCTCATGAACCCGTGTTTTTTTATAGCGGGTTATAATCGCACCAAAACATATTGAAAGGTAAGTGAATTAAACAGCGCAAACTTTTCTGTAACCGTAGTGCTGTGCGCTATTTGTTCAACCCTTGGTGACATGCTGACTGACTGACAGCTGTGTGATGCGTGAACACGGCGTAGCTTTCAGTTAAGATGAACACAGTTTCCATATAAGTATACTTTATTGATAAAGGTCATTGGCTCTGCATACAATGACTTTATCTTGCTGGAGTTTATAGCCGTTTCACTTTACTTCAGGATGCATTAATGTCGCAAAACACACAAAAACGCACTAAATCGCACTTCAGCAGTGTCTATTAGTCAGCGCACATAAAGATCTGCACTAGAGCAGAGTATACTTGAGGGTGTGCAAGAAGTTTTGTGCACGAACAGAGGAAATCAGCGCAAGCAAAGAGATTTGCATGCTTGTATTGCATGTATGTGATCTCGACTTGATACTGCGTGCAATATTTGTCTTTAAAATAGTTGGCAGATCTGTGTAAAAAAAAAAAGCCTGCCGCCACAGCTGGAAAAAATCCTAGAGGAAACACTGTATATATACTATCATATTGTATTAATAATACAGTTAGCAAAATGTTATTTACATAATAATAATAATAATAATAATAATAATAATAATAATAATAATAATAATAATAATAATAATAATAATAATAATAATTTTAAGTGAACCGCCCAATCCAAAGGACAGCGAGGTTTTTTTTTACAGCGCTGACGACATCAAGTAAATAAGGACTGTCCTGCGGTTTGTTCACTGTCTTTAGCACTCATCTCTGAATTGTCAGCTTTTCCTGTAATCCTGTGTTGCCGTTTCTTCCCCTGACACTTCCACGTCTGTGGCAGTGCATTTTCGAGCTGAGACTCTTCCTCCAAATCCCATTCTTCTCCTCTCGGTCTGTTTCGCGTCCCCCGGCGGAGGCTGCCAACTCAAGCATGCGTAGGCAGGTCAGCCTATCAATGTCTCACAAACACGGCTTGTCGGCAGAAGAGCTCGGAACAGATGTGAGGCAAATCTGAGCAAACATATTGTATTTTTTCTGTCTTTTGTTTTAATTTTTCACAGCTTGATGGCTCTGGCTGCAGGGGCGGAGGGAGGAGGGCAGCTGTGAGGCACTGATAAAATCACTTCCGCTTCAGCTCTGCTCATCCACCAAGCACACAGGTACCTGCTGCAGACCTTTCACAGGGCGGCAGGTGGAATTACTGTGCATAAGAGGGTGAAATAGAGAAGCCAGAGGTTGGGGAATGAAAAAAGAGAAGAAGATATAGAGAGAAAATCAAGTTGAGCAGTGAAGGCTAAATAATCCACCCAGACAAAAGAGAAATTATAAGAATGTATTCGAAGCGACTGGATCAGAAACCATCAGCTTGGCATGCTGGAGCCAAAGGCCAAATAATGCCAATTTTTGTTTATACATAAATAATCAGAATTCATATTATATTAAACATGTAAATAAAAAACAGCAACACAGGGCATCTTTACTGTAATATATGTATGCATTTATTTATTTATTTGCTGTAAAAGTGAACAGAATCTAGGAATCCATCAGATATTTATCATACTTTATTAACATATTATTAAAATTAAATATATTTTAGAAATGTATTTTTAACTCATTCCACACATTTTTTAATTAATATTTAGTAAAAACAAAATAAATAGAAAAAAAATAAAATTTCTGTACTGACAATTTTTATTATTTATTTCTTTGTATTTAAATGTAATAATAATAATAATAATAACAATAATAATAATAATAATAATAATAATAATAATAATAATAATAATAATAATAATAATAATAATAATAATAATAATAATAATAGTAATATTAATATTAGGCAGTTCATTCCGCTGTGGCGAAACTAATAATGAATTTATAATAATAATAATAATAATAAGAATAAGAAGAAGAAGAAGAAGAAGAAGAAGAAGAAGAAGAAGAAGAAGAAGAAGAAGAAGAAGAAGAAGAAGAAGAAGAAGAATTTAATCTAAATAATTATATCATACTATAACTTTATTTTATTATTTATTATTTTGTATATTAATACCAGGGGTGCCCAAACTTTTTTATTTGAAGAACCAAAAAACAAATATCACTGAGAGCAGTGGGCTGAAGGAATTTATATCAAACTGTTTCATTAAAGTTGCCATGGATCATTTCCTAATTTATTTCATAATATTTCAAAATAAATAAAAAAAAGTTACTTTAAATTGTATTATCTAATGCAGTATAACTTTTTAAAATGATAACTTAAACACTAAAAACATAAACAATCACATTTATAACACAGTGGAGTTCAATGCTGAATACACAGGTCAAGCAGAATTTGCCTTTGACTACACAGGTCAAGCAGAATCTGCTCATCAAATTCTCTGCATTGTCGGGTGACAGTATGTACATTCAGACAAAATCTGATTATTTAAACCATTTAATTGAATAACAATAAAGCAAACAAACAAAGGGTTACATTACATTTGAAATGACAATCTGGAAACCATCCCCATCACTCTCCCTCAGATGGGATGGTAGGCCAAATCAAAGGTTATTATGGGCCAACTTTGGCATGCGGGCCCTAGTTTGGGCATCTCTGATTTAGACAAAAAAATTTGAATTCCTGTTTACCTTGATTAAATAAAAAATCTATAATAAAATAAATAAATAAACAGTTACTATGTTAAGCCTTTAGCCTATTTGATTAGCAGCTGTTATGAAAGAGGCTGTGGCAACTGAGGTAAAGTTCCAAATGCAGCTTTTATTTTAAAAGGAGAATGGTCAGAAGTGATGGCTGATCACGAACGAATCGTTCTTTTTAACTGGATTTTCTAAGTGAACCGGTCAAACCAGATCACAATATCGAAGTAAATTGTTTGAAACAGTTTGCGTCTCTACTAAGCACTTATCCACTTATACACCCTCTGACTCGAAATAAAACAATTTCCAGAGTTATTCATATCCAGAGTTATTCAGTTACTACAACAGTACACTTAGATTAGATTTGAAAACCGGGGAATTGATAATACTGTGCATGCATGATTCAGCAGGTGAAAAACCGAACACAAACAGTACATGACAGTGTGCTGTAACTGAACCAAATTTAAACAACTGATTAAGCTGCAGCATGTGTAAACCATACAGCTTAAATGAAAGTATCTAGCAAACTGTACGTTTATTTCATAACTGAAAATTGTAATGGAATTTAAATAGTGCTTCATCATGCTTCATTTGGGTTGCAAAACTTAACAGTAAGAAACTTGGTGATATTTTTATGACTGAAATTATGATTGCTGACTATATATTTTTGATATGTTGAGTTCTAACAAGAAAGGATTGTCATTACATCATTTTGGATGATGTCATTACATTGTAGCGTAAAATAACTGGTTATCTGCTTTTTTCCTAATCAGTTTATTGAAACAAACTGTTCGAAAGATCCGGTTCATGGAAAATATCCAAACTTCCCATCACCAATGGTCAGCGGGCAGGGGTCAAGGCAGGAGCAAACAGTAACAAACAAGAGTATTCCAATAAACAGACGTAGATCAGGGCAGACAGCAAACAATCAATGATCCAAAAGACAGTCCAAAAACGGGAGACAAGGCAAAACACAGGAAAAACAGAAAACAGGGAAAATACTTGATAAAGTTTGATAGCACTTGAAAAAGTCACAACATGAAACAATACATAGCAATGAATGTCTGTGAAAGTGGTACTTTTATGTGAGGGCAATTAGGCACACACTCTACTCTAATCCGGACTACATGTACCACAATGCTTATCACTTCACACCTGATTCACATCAACTCCTGTCTGCAGGTGTTTGTGTCATCAGTGTCAAGTTGATGTGAATCAGATGTGAAGTGAAAAGCATTGTGGTTCATGTAGTCCGGATTAGAGTAGAGCGTGTGCCTAATTGGTGACCGTGACAGGACCATTTGGGAAAAGATACAAAAATAAAAAACAACAACAATTAAAAAAAAAAAAAAAAGTGAAACAAAATATTCATTCATTCATTTTCTTGTCGGCTTTGTCCCTTGCGGGGTCGCCACAGTGGAATGAACCACCAACTTATCCAGCACGATTTTACGCAGTGGATGCCCTTCCAGCCGCAACCCATCTCTGGGAATTTCCACACACACACATTCACACTCATACACTACGGACAATTTAGCTTACCCAATTCACCTGTACTGCATGTCTTTGGACTGTGGGGGAAACCGGAGCACCCGGAGGAAACCCACGCAAACGCAGGGAGAACATGCAAACTCCACACAGAAACGCCAACTGACCCAGCCCAGCCGAGGTTCGAACCTGCGACCCAGCGACGTTCTTGCTGTGAGGCAACAGCACTACCTACTGCGCCACTGCGTTGCCCGAAACAAAATATGATTTTACAAAAAAAAAAACAAAAAAACAATAATACAATTTTAAACTCACTTGAATCATATTTTTTTTGTTAAATCATAAACCCTAATCAAAACAATAGAATACTCAGAACAGAATAAAAAAGAAAAATACAACAGATTCCGCAGGACCCCAGACACCTCATACCCGGTCAGCAACGTGACCTCTGAGATTACACATTCAGAGAAGCGACAACCATCCGAATGTGTCCGATCACAGACAAAAGCCTTATCGTCCCCACACAGATCGGTTCATTAGCACAGTGCATTCATCTCCTGGATCTGCCTTTCCCTCCATCTCTATCCTTTTCTGCCTGCTGACAAACAGGACATTGGGAGCTGTGATAAAGACCTTGATTTATCAATCAGCCCTCATTGGCGCTACAGAAGCATTCCTCCGAACGTGAAGCCAACAACAAGGAAAAGATCCAGCCTCGTCTGATCCACCACAGCAATGCCAATGAAAGACACAGACTTACAACAGCATGCCTAATGAAAAGGTTTATTCCTCTGGTAAAGCAACAAGCGCTGCACCCATTACAACAGACAGTGAGGAAAGAATAAACTAGAACAAGCATGTTGTGTTGTGGGACGGCGCACGGCAGATGTAGGGAATGTGCTGATACTTATACGTTTCATGTGTGTATATGTGTGTGTGTGGGCGCACTCGGGAGTCAGCGTGTGTGAAATGGCTGCCTGGATTGCCCTGAGCTCCCGCAGCTCCAGAAGAACCAGCCCTGCCAGCTGGCTCCCCATCCCTCCCCGCTGAGGAGAAGCCCGTTTGGGCATCAGTCAGCCTGCAGCTTTGCCGCAGACATCTGGAGGTTATTGTTCTATAGGGCCGCATTGCACTGCTTGCAACCCTGTCTGGAGTTTTTTTTTTCCCATTATACACACCAGTATGTGCAAATTCCCCATTAGGCAGCGCTCATTTACTACTTTGGTAATCAGTCTTCGCTCCAGACATCGCTGTCAAGAGAAAACGTGAGAAAGTACCTGGATTTTCACTGGAGTTGCATTATTAAAAAGATGAGAACAATGAGTTACTTCTGGGGTTGCAATTAGGAATGGAAAAAGGCTCCACTAATTGTGTCAGGTGAATCATATTTGGGTGGTTTTAGCTTTTATTTACAGTCAAACCATAGTGATATCAAATTCATACCCTTGTGTGGTCTTAGCTTCAGATTGATGGCAGAAGATCTGACCTCTGTAGCAGCTTTCATAATGTTAGTGCTTTAGTAGTACATTGGCACAAGAAAATGTTATTTAAATAAAAGAAAATGAAAAGAGGTGGTGATTTTGAGAGGTTTATAGATTTACACTTGAAAGAAGATGGATACGCTGTGGTCATAAAGGGATGGATATGGTCAGCAAAAATACTCAGGTAGGCTGTGGCGTTGACACGATGCTAGGTTGGTACTAATGCGCCCAAAGTGTGCCAAGAAAATATCCCCCACACCATTACACCACCACCACCAGCATGAACCATTGATACAAGGAAGGATGGATCCATGCTTTCATATTGTTGACGCCAAATTCTGACCCTACCATCCAAAAGTCGCAGCAGTAATCGAGACTCATCAGACCAGGCAACGTCTTTCCAATCTTCTATTGTCCAATTTTGGTGAGCCTGTGCGAATTGTAGCCCCAGTTTCCTGTGCTTAGCTGACAGGAGTGGCACCCGGTGTGGTCTTCTGCTACTGTAGCTCATCTTCCTCAAAGTTTGACGTGTTGTGCGTTCAGAGATGCTCTTCTGCATACCTCAGTTGTAACGAGTGCTTATTTGAGTTACTGTTGGCTTTCTATCAGCTCGAACCAGTCTGGCCATTCTCCTCTGACCTCTGGCATCAACAAGGCATTTGCGCCCACAGAACTGTCACTCACTGGATAATTTCTATTTTTTGGACCATTCTCTGTAAACCCTAGAGATGGTTGTGCTTGAAAATCTCAGTAGATCAGCAATTTCTGAAATACTCAGACAAGCCCGTCTGCCACATTAAAAGTCAAAAACTACAATCACCTTTCTTTCCCATGCTGATGCTTTTGTTTATACATTATTTCCTCTCTCTTTTTGATTTGGACTGTACCTAATTCTGCTGTTTTATAAAAAAAAATTTCTGTGCCATTCTTGATTTGTGCTTAAAATGCTGTGCTTGCAATATATTTATGTTGCCAAGGAGAAATTTGACTGACTTGTAAAACGACCAATCATAGTTTGTTTTGTTCTGCGTTGTTATTTTTTTGTAAATCAAATACAATAATAAATGCAATCAATAAATCATTTACTCAAGAGTGTCATCTTCAGATGTCAAGACTCTATAGTGTGTACTTCAAATACTTTTAAAACAGGGTTTAGTTGATCCTTATGAGCACTTATTGTCACAGCTGTAAACAAGATGGTCTTTTGAATTCTTTTGTTTTGGTCCTTCAGTGTCATTATAGTACATTCTGATTCCTCAAGAAATAATGAGCCACTCATTTTCAGTGAACCCCAAAAAAATACATATTTATCTCACAAAATGGAACTAGTGAGTCTTATGCGGTCCTTCTTTTAAGTAAATCAGAAACGTACACTGTAATCAGTGAACTACAGTCCTGAGTGAGCTCTTTTCGGTGAATACACATTTATTTTGACTAGTGCACTTCAAAACAAAATCCATATCTTGTGTATTCTAAAAACAAAGGAATCTTCTGAGCCTGTTCTTTTCTAAATCAAAACAAATAAAATTTCCCAATGTATGAAAATTGCTACAATTGATAGATGATACAAAATACAAAAACAATATACACTCACCGGTCACTTTATTACACTGTCAGAAAAAAGGGTACGGTTGGGGTCCATTTGTGAACACTTGGGGTACAAATGATGAAGTTGTACCCTCAATGGTTCAAAGTAGCACCTTAAGATACTTATATGTACCATTTAAGGGTAAAAAGGTACAAATTTGTTCCCAAATGTCAAAGGGTCCATGTTTGGGCCATTTAAGGACCAAACAAAGGTACAATCACTTGTGTGAAAAAGGAGCAAGTCAGCGTGTATGAAATGGTCATTCAATTATGTTATGAGTTGTTGGTTATTTGGAAGAAATGCACAAAAAAACTGTACATTAATAATAAAATTATTTAATTATATAAAACATGGCCTTATAATTAATATTATAAATTTATATTTTTGATTTAAGAAAATGTTAACATAAATCCCCAAAAATGTGAAGTGAAATGGCTTATTATACACAGACCTGTCTTTGATTATCATATTTAATAAACTACTACAATGGACAAACAAGTATAAAGTACAAAATGTATACAATAGAAAATAAAGATAATCAGATTGGTAAAGAAAGACAGAGTACAACAGGGTAGCATAAATAAATAAATAAATTAATAAAACAATTATAAAACGTAACAAAAAAATACTGCCAAAATAATACACCTGAGAACAAATAATAGATTTAAAAGACCAAAACTGGCCGTTAGACATACACAGGATGTAAAAAATATCGTGTTTTAACTAAAATGGAGAGATTGAATCCAGCGGCAGATCCGAGATGGACTGGCCGCAGTAAAGCTGCTGTCGGCGGGGGAGAGATCAGGAAGCTCCCGCTGACAGAGTCCGCATTAACTGCAGCACATCGTCAAAGACGCGCTATCTTTGTAAATAAACTGCCGATTCGAGTTTAACACAACAACATTCTTGCCTGAAACACTCTTAAAACTACATTTTGTGACACATTAGATGAGATTTATTTTAAACTTGCGGGTCTGCAGTGGGATATTATCCATTAACTTTCGCTTAGCACTAGCAGCCAGCAAATTTGAATTTGTGTTGTCCAATCGGATTTTTGCCCGCGCGGTGCATTCATAACGCCAGCAGATTGTGTGCGACGGTTATTCTCCTTTAAAAATTTAGCTGTTTTAACTGCTGTCCTGACGTTCTCGACGCCGAGGGATCTTCTTGAAGGACTGGAATACGCTCATGAAGACAAGGCACAGACAATGCACAGACATTTGCAGGTACGTTTAATGTTAAATAACTTATTGTGAGTATCCGTTGGGTCATATTCAATTCATGTTTAACGTTACTTTGCCTTGTGTATGTAGTTAACTATGCCTACCGTCGAGTTACTGGCGCGAGGGGACCATTTTGTATGGTTAACCAGAAATGAAGATATGATTTTTCACATAACATGACCGTGAGACAGAGCTCGAGACGCTGACAAAACAGCTTTCAGAAAACTTTTTTACTTTCAGAAAATGAAGTGGACGAGGAAGCAATAGAGTGTAATAACGTAAGTACAATCATTCTTTACATCCAGTATTTTGAATTTCATCACTGTTTATGTTAATAATTAAATCAGTAATAATTATATATAAACTTTTTTTCTTATGAATTCATTGTGCAGTCTTAAATTTAATTTCTCTCTTTTTCCATGAAACTGTAAGGTGAAGTGTTGTCATTATTATGGACTTACATTTGATCCAATAGATAATTGCTGCATTTGGTGAGGATGCATCATCTTTTGAGGGTAATGCGAATGTCCTGCATATCCAGTAAAATAAGGTGTGTGACCCTTTATTAAAAACACCCTTTTCAGTGAGATCCCACATTTTAAATCAGTTCTCAGTTTAAATTAAAAGTTTAATGTCAGCATAAGCCAAACTGTAGTATCAAAATATAATTTACAGTTATGATTATTGTAAAAACATATACATTTTCAAAGCTTTGTGGTAAACACATATGTGCATTCAAGCTTACAACTATTTGTACAGTGATAACTAAAGGGAAATGGCAACAAAGAATATTAAATAATGTTTTTAGTTAAAGTGAATCACTAATTTCCTTTTTGTTTATTTTCAGTCATGGTGAACCTGACTGAATGCATTCATCAACCATCTCCAACCAAGTCAGAGCTTCAAGGACAGCTTTACCAGTATTGTGCTAAAGGTGCCTGAGCTTGATTAAGAAAAAAAGCATCTTCATTGGCCAAAGTCTACAAAAAAGCAAGAGAAGAGAAGTTTGCAGCTGATCTAACAGGTAAAAAAATATATAAATATACAAATATATTATTACATAAAATTTACATAATAATAATTTTGCTAGATCAAACCCTTATTTCTTGGATAGGGTCATTAAGTGCCTTTTCAAGCTGCATTTAGCAAATTCAAACTCATGGACCTTATATACAAACCCGTTATATTGAGAATATTCCTCAATTTTTTCTTCAAAAAATGTAATTCATAAAAATACATCAGTATCATTTATTTAGCATTTGCTAATAGTTCCAATATTTTTCAGGTCATTTATATTATTAAATTATGTAAGAGCACTTCATTATTTGTTTTTATTTGATTTTATTTTGCAATAGATTCTGACTTTCATGCAGCTCTAATTCTGCTCCCCCATATCTTTAAAGAGAAAGTTGATTGCTTACAGTGATTACACTGGGAGAGGTTTGGGAACTGTTGGTTAAACACTTTCTAATACTCTGATAGATGTTATGCAGTTCTGACAGATTTTGCTCTGTTTAGTGATGTCCTTTTTTTCTTTTCACAGTGGGATGATGATGATACTGCCTACCCAACTCTACAGATGGTAGAAAGTCCTCTGCAAAGTGTAGGAGAATAGGAGTTAAAAGGCATTATTGCATCCTTCGCTGTTTACTGTGTTTTCAACTTAACTTATCCACGCTACATAAAGAATGCAAAGGAGAAACATCAGCAACTCCCCAAGATGGAGCAACAATTTGAATTTGAAGATCAGCAACAATTTGAAGACGGAGATCCAAAATTACAAGAAAAACAACTCAGTGCAGCTGTCAGAGAGAACTGGTATTGCTGGGTTTGCATCAAACAGCAATGCTTGGATCTTTGCATTTACTTTGGTGCATGCGTTTCAAGTCTGTGCATCAGTATTTTAAGACTGTTTTAAACTAGCAGCTATGGACATTTCAACAACATTGCCCAAATCAACTGAGAAGCACAAGATGAAACAATGCTAAGAATTTTCTCTGCCCAACATCCTTGATGGGATTGACACATTCAGGGTTTTAAATTGGACTGTTGACATGTGCATGTGTGACGGCTAATGGAGAAGATACTATTTCTTAATGAAATACATTTTAAATGTCAATACTGCACTGTTTTCTGTGTGGCAAGTTTTAATACTGGTGTTGTATGATTCATATTTCCATGCAAATACAGTAAGAGTTGACTTTGAATGGGGTGTTATAAACCAAGACAGACAGAAGTTCAGGCCCTTGAAACATACTCTGCTGATAAACTGTTTCTTAAGAATGTTTAGAAATTTTAAATCAAATGTGTTTTTGAGATCTAAATTTATAAAGGGTATACATGACTCTTAATGAAATGTTCCAATTTACTGCTGGAAAAAGATTGCTTTGAGATTCTTGATGCTTGTAGAAAATGTGGAATGCAGTGCACTAGCAAAACTGTACTTCATGAGGTCTAGTGCTGTTTTGGAAAAAATACTTTGTTACATTGGTAAAAATGCTCAGTGAAATGGGATGTATGTATTGATGCTGAGAACATTTTTTAATATTAAGCTTTTTTGCTGTTTCATAAAATGTTTTGAAACGTTTAAACTATTTTTTAAAAAACTTTATGCATCTGGTATGCCATTGTGATAGCTTAACTTTCATCCTCTGAAAAAAACAAAAAACAAAAAAAACAACAACTTTCAATCGAATCTTCCCAGTAAATAAGAACACACAAATGAGTTCTATGAACTGTCAAAAACATATATAACGCCTGGTGTAGCCTTTTCACAAAATAAACACTGGCATCAGTGTGCAATCTGACTACTTAACAAATGACTTTAAGGCAATAGTTTCTACGTAAATTCTTAAAACAAAAGGTGCTTTCATTGAATCAAAACCCTTTGTAAAATCAGTGACTCAAATTTATTTTCAGTGAATCAAAAAACAACATGCACTGAGACCAGAAAATTCTCAGTGGACCCTTTTCACAAGCCTGTTATGACGCGTTCAACAGTCATTAGCATCTTGAATCCTTAAACGTTTTTAATATTTAGATATTTTTTTTTTTAAATGTATGAACATTTATATGTATTTATGTATGTAGTATATCATCTTTGCCTCAAATTATGGCTTATACGAGGCGTTTCTAATGCAGCATTTATGAGATAGGACAGTACATTTTATGTTATTCTCTCCTGTCTCCTGGCTGCTGTCATCTGTCTCACACAATTTTTTTTTTTACTTTTTCTGAAAGTCTTTGCAACACCATTGTGAAGTTTTTCTTTTATTATTTGAGCAAATATGATTGTAAAAAAATATTTGTTGTACTCTCCCATTCACTGCGCTCTAATTTTCTAATAGACTTCCGCTACTGAGAAACCCGGAAATGTGAAAAGGGTCTGTTAGCTAATTTTAGCAAATACAAAATGGATAATTAGTGTATCCAGATTGTAAAAAGAAAAGTAAATCTTCTGAGCCAGATTTAAAAAAAACACAACCAGTGTTTTCCCAAACAAATGAGTCTTATGAACGTTTGAATCAAAAACAAACAGCACAACCAGTGAACAATCTAACCCCAAATTTGTTTCATAGTGTGTTCTTTTTAGTGAATCAAAGATCTATTAAACATATTAACAAGTGCTCTTAATTAAATTAAACTCTTGATTGATTAATTTGAACAAAAAGGCTCACACAAAAAAATCAAGCAAGTCAGCTCTTTTTTTTTTTTGTGAATAGCTTGCAACTGAGCTTTGCTTTAAATTTCAAACCTTCAATCTGAGCAGACCTCAAAATCAGTTTTCTGACAGATTGTTCATATGGCTGTACAGTATAGTTTTGGTAAAGAAAACAGAACTAATGGCTACTGAACATTACTCCCAGCACACATGAATTCCAAACTCCAGCTTCAGGCAGATGAGGCTCATATTAAGCTAAATGCCAGCCAAAAAACAGGCCTGGGTATTTTTAGACCTGAACCATCCAAAAGCACAGAAACTTTGCTCAATAAAACATGTTAAGGGATACAGCGACTGCACTGTTTTGCTGAACTCTAAAGCTCAGGCTGGAACTTAAAGGAGATCTGACAGAACAGACCAGAATGAAAGCTGCATATGGATCAAACCAATAAAAGCCCTGCCATCCAGGCAAATGCCATGCTAGATGATAATGAAGAACATGTAACCCACTGACATTTACGCTCAGCTGAGGCGCAAAGACTTGACGGATATCTTTGTTGATACACACTTGATAATAGCGAGCTTCAATATCAATCTCTTTCAAAGCATCTCTGATAGTTCAAAGTAACAAAAGACTTGCTTACTTTGAAACTGAGATGTTTTATTTTCTAATTACTTTTATGGTAAACGAGTCATGGCTGTGTGTGTATAGGTGTGTGTGCTTGTGTGTTTGTATGTTAGTGTGTTTTTTGAAATGGTGTTGATCCCAAGTACTAATTTCTATGCTAATTTCCCCAAGCTATAACCTCTGAATATATCTGCCTTTCAAATCAGCAGGTCAAAACAAGATTAATTAAATGCATGGGAAAGTAAAAACTAAACATATTTTGACTTAAGGGAATTATCAGATATCCTGTCAGCAGAAGCAATTTAATGTAAGATGGCCATGATGTCTTACTATAAAGGTTGAACAATAGTTTGGAATAGTAATACATTAGTATTTTCGTTATATGCCATGAAAAATCACTGGATTTACAGTATTGAAATCTACATATGGTACTATTTAGTAAGGCTTTTTTAGTACAAATTATATTATTAAAAATAATATTTTAAATTAATAATTAATAATATGTGTAAAACATATTTCAATTACTAAGGTAAGCAATTAATACAATCAAAACTTTTAGTTTATTTTTTAAAGCTGTTATTGAGTAAAATCATATTAAAAAACTACACATATGCAAACACTAATTGATAATTAATGCACTAATTAAACAATTATTGAAATTTGTACTTCGATATATTTCAAAAAACTGTTTATTTAAAGTGTTTTTATTTTGTTCAATACATTTTCTAATTATATTTTATTTTTTATTTTATTTATTTAATATTTATCTGCATAAATAAACAAACAAACAAACAAACAAAAACAAACAAATAAATAAATAAATAAATAAATAAATAAATAAATAAATAAATAAATAAATAAATAAATAAATGTATTATATTAAAAAATACATTGTTAGGCCATAATGTGATAAACTTTAATAAAAGGCAAACCTCATGCTACCTAGTTAAAGGTGCTGTATGTAAGTTTTTGACTCTTCTAAAGCATAAAAATACAATAATATGTGTGCAGATATTTAAGAAACATCCCAAGTGAACATACTTGTTTAACTGACAAACAATGCTGAAGTCAGATATTCTGCTTTGAAAATGTTTTTTTCCGTGCCGGAACGATGTCTTTGTTTAGGTAATTTTCACATGCACATGCCAGTTTAACCAATTATAATTCAGCACCCCGGGTTGCCTTGTTGGAAAACAGCATATTTCATTCATTCATTCATTCATTCATTCAGAAAGACTCTGAAAGCATGCGTCCATGAGCAAAATGCTACAGTGTAGTGGAAAGTATCAGATGTCAAAATGAGACAGATTCAGTTCCACATGACGTTAATTAGCAAATGACATAAATATTAGGAACGTGAGCAGGTTACATCGCGTGTCCTAACAACACGCTGTGACGAGATTGTTATGAGTGATGAGCCATTTGGCTGTTTGCACCACAAAACACGGCAGAAATTTAAATACAGCCTTTCAGAAGCACAGAATATGCACTCACTCACAAAACGGTAAGGTTTAGAATCTATTTAATACATGTTAACCCTCTTTAACATCATTAAAGGTGAAGTGAACTTTCTGCTTTCAGTATATGGTAATACACGTCATGTAAAATGCATTCAAACTCGCATTGTTAGCATTTAGCACTGAATAAAGCACACGAGGCTTACCTGAGGTGATCTGTCATAGGTTTCTGTTGTTCAGCTGTGAGAAATAGAAGCCGCTTCTAATAAATTAATTCGAGGTGTTGGTTAGAACCAAAACTCCTTTTAATATGGAGAATATTCCCTCAATCGCGTGTCGTTGCTTTTATTTAGAACACAGTTTAAAATCCCTCAAACTGGCAACCCGGCGTACCTTTATTATGATGCAGGAGTGCAATACCTAGTTCAACCACTGGGTGTCAAACTTACATACTGCACCTTTAATGTTTACTGCTCTATACTGTCTCTACTGCTATCTGGCTCTCTCTTTGGAACTTACTCTCTGCTCACCCTCTCTCTCAGGTAACTTTAATCACATTTAAACTGGGTACAATTAATATTATTTGTTTTTATCACTTCATGTTTAATCATTTTATACAGTTATGTTGTAACTCATTCAGTTGTAACCATAGCAAATTATTGTCATTAAATAATTTCATTTTCAAGTATTCTGTGATTTACTTTTGATTTAACATTAACATTTAATTGCTCCATATTGCAATACAATACAATCACGTAAAAGCAACACTCTCCCACATTTTTAGCTATCAAAACTGCCCTTATTTAGCATATTTCTTTCTGTTTTCGGTATAAGAAGGATGGTTTGACTAGAAAGGCACAGTTTTTTCACAATCATACTGATAACTTTTTTAGTCATTCAGTAAAACTACAGTTCAAACTGCTGTAGTTATAACCCATCCTCACAATATCTTACTAGAAAGGTATAACAATGGTTTGGGATGGTAATACCATAGTATTTTCATTATATACCGTGAAAAAACATTGGATTTACAATACTGAATGTTGCATGGTATTATTTAGTATGTTTTTTTGTGCAAATGATATTATTAGAACTAACAATTTAAATTAATAATTAATAAGTGTTAAAAATATTTTAAATTATTACATAAAGCAATTAATAAAATTAAAACTCAAAGCAATTACTGAGTAAAATCATATAAATACACACATGCACACACTAATTACTAATCAATGCACTAATAATAATAATAATAATAAGTAATTATTGAAATTTGTACTTTCATAAAACTGTTTTTATTTAATAGGTTTTTATTTTACAGGGTTTAAACGTAGATAAAAAGGTCTTTCAGTCTCTGCTATTGAGCTGATTCTCTGAATCAGGTGTGTTTGCTTAAGAAGACATGGAAAATGTCAAGAGGTGGTCCTCCAGGAATGTGGTTGAGAAACACTGTCTTAAAATACTTCAAAATAGCAAAAAAAAAAAAAAAAAAAAGAAAAAGAAACCCACAAATACCTGTCTGGAGAAATTTTGGCAAAGACAATAATAATAATAAAAAAAATAATAATAATAAATATATATAATATAATATATATATAATATAATATAATATATATATATATATATATATATATATATATATATATATATATATATATATATATATATATATGTATATATATATATATATATATATATATATATATATATATATATATATATATATATATATATATATATATATATATATATATATGTATATATGTATATATATATATATATATATATATATATATATATATATATATATATACATATATATATATATATACATATATACATATATATATATATATATATATATATATATATATATATATATATATATATATATATATATATATATATATATATATATATATATATATATATATATATATATATAGAGTAATTAAAAAATATATACCTTTATTAAATATTTTAAAAATACATTGTTAGGCCATACTGTGATAAACTTTGATAAAAGCCAAACCTCGTTAATATTTATCAACCAAACTA
Organism: Danio kyathit; assembly: GCA_903798195.1. Taxonomy (NCBI): domain Eukaryota; kingdom Metazoa; phylum Chordata; class Actinopteri; order Cypriniformes; family Danionidae; genus Danio; species Danio kyathit. The sequence goes on along the minus strand of LR812529.1, from coordinate 24,164,263 downwards.
ATACGTTTCACATTAATTCTGCTTGGGCATCATGGTGGTGCAGTGGTTAGCACGATCGCCTCACAGCAAGAAAGTTGCTGGTTCAAGCCCCGGCTGAACCAGTTGGCATTTGTGTGTGGAGTTTGCATGCTCTCCCTGTGTTCGTGTGGGTTTCCTCCGGATGCTCCGGTTTCGCACACAGTCCAAAGACATGTGCTATAGGTGAACTGAATAAGCTAAATTTGCCGTAGTGTATGTGTGTGAATACAAGAGTGTATAGGTGTCTCCCAGTGTTGTGTTGTGGCTGAAAGGGCATCCGCTGCGTAAAACATATGCTGGATAAGTTGGCAGTTCATTCCGCTGTGGCGACCCCTGATAAATAAAGAGACTAAGCTGAAAAGAAAATGAATGAAATAATTCTGCTTAGTTTGTCAGATTCTTTTTATGTCCTCCTTTTGCTTTAGTAAACTTTAGTAAAATTAGTTCACAGAAATCAAACACACAAGACAGACGGAACTCAAACACATAAATAGCTGGAAAATGTCATCACACTTTGAAAGCTCAACTTAAATTTTATTTTGATAATTTATTTTTCATTAATTATTAATAGTCTCAACTAGGTCAGAGAGTAGCAAAGAGTCACATCTCCCCGAACACCCATGTATCTTCCGGCTTCATGTGTATGTGTGTGCGTTTGTCCTTCAGTAACCCGCCATAACCAGCAAGGAGACATTTCTCTAAACGGCGGTGCAGAAGGAGAGGACATGTGCGGGGTTAGGGACACGGGGATAGGGCTCGCCAGACCAGACTCCTGGATCCCTAGAGGACCTGAATTCCTGCCTCTCTGCTTGGCATTTCTAGGTCACTTTGGATGCCGAAACAGTCCGATGCCAGTGGGAAAGACATCTATATAAAGCCCGCACACCTCATCTGCTCTACACCAGAGCACAGGACATGAGCATGACAGCCACATGTATTAAAAGTTTAATGATACTTGCCAAGCAGGACACATCGTGCCGAAAGTGTGCATGTGTGTGTGTTGGGAAAATGACTTGGATGATATATGACTGCTTTCATTTTATTTTGTATAAAAATTACATTTGAGCATTCACTTTTGTAATCAGATTGCGACTTTTGGTGTGTTGCCAAAGGCTTTTGCGAAGCCTGTAAAAGCACTCGACAAGTGATGCATACATGAAACCGAATGTAATCAATTTAAAACGCGTAACTAGTTTTCAAATTCTGATGATTGCTTAAATGGAATAACATCTTGCTGTGTTATTGAATCTCATTTCTTGCTGGTGCTATATGGGTAAATAATTAGGCTGAGACACACATCGCCTCCCCCCGAAAAATCATGAACTCAATCGATGTACGTTATTTCATGCACTCCATTACTTTTGAGCTGCTAAACTTACTCTCGGCTTTTTACAACCAAAAAAATAGAGCCATAAATTAAGATGAATAGTCACAACAAAACAAACAAACAAAAAAACTATATACCCCACTACTTTTGTTATATATTTACTTAATCTATGATACATTTAAACAGCAATATTGTGAAATACTATTACTGTACTATTGTTAATACATTTTACAAAAAAATTATTATGATGTTATGTGATGGTATTACCATAGCACTTTCATTATATGCCATGATTATAGTTAAACACCACTGCATTTACAGTATTGCAAGCTATATTCACATACACTACCTGACAAAAGTCTTGTCGTCAATCCCAGTTGTAAGAGAAACAAATAATAACTTGACTTCTGGTTGATCATTTGGAAAAGTGGCAGACGGTAGATTTTCCGATGAATCATCTGTTGAACTGCATCCCAATCATCATAAATACTGCAGAAGACCTATTGAAACATGTATGGACCCACTATTTTCACATAAATCAGTGAAGTTTGGTGAAGGAAAAATCTAGCATACGAGATCTGCATAGTGGACGGCCACATCAACAGTGCGAGGTATCAAGACATTTGTGCTGCCCATTACATTAAAAACCACAGAAGAGGGCAAATTCTTCAGCAGGATAGCACTCTTTCTCATACTTCAGCCTCCACATCAAAGTTCCTGAAAGCAAAGAAGATGCTCCAGGATTGGCCAGCCCAGTCACCAGACATAAACATTATTGAGCATGTCTGGGGTAAGATGGAGGAGGCATTGAAGATGAATGCCATTCCAGATGACTTTATTAAATTATTTGAGTCATTGTAGAGATGTACTGTATGAATGCAGTCCTCTAAGCTCATGGGAGTCATACACAATATTCATTCTTTCCCCACTGCACCTTGACTTTATATTCTATAATGTACATTATTTCTGTTAAGTGACAAGACTTTCGTCTAAGCAAAGTCAGACCTTACTGTCCTAATTAAATAATTAAAAATCAAGCATGATCATATTTTATTTTGGTAAAATAAACAATCTAGAGGCCTTTGCCTTTCATATAAGCCAATTCTGATACCAAATGATCAACTAGAAGTCAAGTTATTATTTGTTGCTCCTAAAACTTGGACAGATGACAAGACTTTTATCAGGTAGTGTACAGAAAGTTTATCTCACAATAAAAAGCTCACGTGGGGAGAACATGCAAACTCCACACAGAAATGCCTATTGACCCAGCTGAGGTTCGAACCAGCAACCTTCTTGCTGTAAGGCGACAGCACTACCTACTGCGCCACCACGTCACCCTTTTTATTATATATTATTTCATGAATTATTTTAATTATTGCAATACTTTTACTCAAATTTCTATTGGTTTTCTTTTGGATGATGACAGATGATGAACGTCTTTCTAGAGGTTTACAATTTGATTGTGCTGAATGGCTTGGTTGGCAAAATTTGGGCGTGTTTAGGATCAGTTTGGAATTTTTGAACATGCATTTTATGTTAAATAAAATGCGTGCACATCTGGGATTCTCAAAGGCAGGTGCTCGATCAAAAACAAACACAGTGGAAAAGGTCAAAAGAAAAATTTTATTGTAACAACATTTTGACCTACGTGGTCTTCATCAGGTGAAGAGCAGCTTGAAACGTTGTTACAATAAAACATTTTTTGAGAGCTAAAATGGCAGTGTGCCAAATATTTAACTAAACCCAAGTGTGTGTACCTACTCGTTTTTCATTTTAGGCATTTTTTTGTGGTTTCTGAGGGTTTTGGACAGTTTGGGCTGGAGATCTTGTGTATCTGGCAACACTGACCGCCATTTTCTAATTTAATGTTGTGGTGTGGTGTGTTCTGAGGTTCTTCTCAGATACCTGCTTCTTTGGTGAAATTTGTATTTGGAGACTTAAAAACCTGTTTTTAGTTTTAAATGATCCATTAGTGGATCCATAAGTCATCCTGATTAATTTAAGGTTAGTAACGGCAGGTATAAAGGTGGCATGGTGGCTCAGTAGTTACACTGTTACCTTACAGCAAGAAGGATGCTGGTTCGAGTCCTGGCTGCACCAGCTAGCATTTCTGTGTGAAGTTTGCCTGTTTGCGTGGGTTTCCTTTGGGTGCTCCAGTTTCCCCCACAGCCCAAAGACATGTGTTATAAATCAATTGAATAGACAAAATTGGCTGTGTATGTGTGAATGAGAGACAACTTCAATATTCAAGTTCACTAAACTTGGACCACGTCCATTACACTTGTATTGTCAAGGCAGCACGAACACTTACTTTTTTAAGTTGAAACAACTCAAATTATTTTACAGTGCAGTAGTGGGTATACAGTTGTATTATTTTATTTTTTCTGGCTTTATTTTTGGCCAGAAAGAGAGTGTGTGTGTATATTCAGTCAAGCCCTGGAGTATACCCTTGGGGTGTGAATAATTTCTATTTTTTATTTAATCTTTAATTTGTGAATATATATATCTCACAGGATAGAACTGACTGAGATTTCAGAAGCACGGCAAATCAACTTAGATTACATTGAAATTTGCGGGTTTTTTTTTTAATAAAAAAAAATAAGAGGGAAAAATTAGGGGGATTAATAAAATATTAATAATTTGCTGCCAGTGTATGAATCGTGTGCTTCCTAAAAAGTGCATGTTATCCGAGTACAAGCATTTCTAAATGTAATATAATCTAATTAGAAGAACTAAAGTACTGGTATATATATATATATATATATATATATATATATATATATATATATATATATATATATATATATATATATATATATATATATATATATATATATATAATACATGATTTTAGCTACTAGTGAGTGAGTGAAGGAAACAATAGTCAAAAATAATACTTGACATGAGTGACAAAATAAAGGTTCTTGCCTGGTTAACAGGAGGTGAAAGCGGGTGTCCGGTGAGGGCCAGTTTAACAGTGGTCTCCCAGATATACTCTCCCGCTCTGTCTCTGGCTGTCACCATGAACTGGATGGGTTCTGTTAGATTCGTCACATCTTGCTCTGCGTAAAGAGAGCCATCAGGCCGAACGCTGAACTTTGGGTCACTGCTCTCAAAAGACAGCTCCTCTATTTGGTGACAGGTTTCGAACTTCACTGCAGGGAAAAAAAAAGAGAAGGATAAAGTGTGAGAAAAACAAAATAACAATGAAAGTATTATTGCTGACAGACTTTAAAAGTGGTTTATTGTGATCTTGCATGCTCTTATTCAAGGTCTATTTCCCCGGCTTAATAAATAAAATATCAAGACTATATATAATAGAAAATAAATAAAATAAACTGTAGTTATTACAGTTAAGGCGAGCAGTGTATTATTGATTCTTCATTCAGAGTCACACAGACCAATAACCAAATAAAATGAATTATATATGTAATAAATCATGGGCTAAATCCAATACTATAAGTAATGTACTGGAGAAAAATGTGTAAGGAACACAAAGTACTACTTATATAATGTGCAAAAAAACAAATATTTCTTCAATCGTAGGCATACATGCAATTTAAAACATTAATCATGTTTGCAACATCATCAAAACTTAAATAAATACATAAAATAATGAGCAATGTTTTGGTCAAGTGACCTTCCTAAGAGTTGGATAAGGTCAACTGCCAGAATCGTTGCTCATTAAAACATTTTCTGATGATGCAAACCCGAGTAGTGCAGGATTTATATTTCTTTTTAGTTTGTAAAGTTCTTATGCAAACCCAAGTGAGCTAATTTAAGCTTCTGTTTGCAACAGATTCCTGACAGAAGAAGTGTTAAAATTCAGTTTCTCTTAAAACAAGTGAACAGAATGAGTAAGTCATATGCTTTTCTCTCGCTGTGGTTGTTTGGAAATGGTTCTGGTCAACAACAGCAGATGGTCCGTTCAGCTACACCTGAGGGAAAGTTCCACAGCTTCAGCTCTACTTAAAGTGAGCGAACGAGCAAGCGAGAGGGAGAGAGAGAGAGAGCGAGCCATGTGCCACGTCTAGATTAATCACAGTTTAAATATTAGAGCTCTCTTTCACATTCACCAGAAGTTCAGTCCTGCAACTTAAGTAGATCATCTATACTCTAAGTGCTGAATGTGGGACACTGCAGCTAGTTTTCACAATTTGAATATTTCTCAGGGTACGATAAGTTAATTCTTGTGCTTTATATATTTATTTTGCATTTAACAGACACTTTTATGTAAACTTACATAATCTGCATTTAATTAAGTTCATACATTCCATGAGAATCAAACTGGTGACCTTGGCATTGCTATAACAATGTCTTGCTGTTTATTGTATATTTACATGTTTCCATCCTGGAGCACCTTGACCTTCTTTGCTTTCAAGAATTTTGATGTGGAGGCTGAAGTATGAGAAGGAGCGCTCTCCTACTGAAGTATTTGCCTTCTCCTGTGGTTTGTAATGTAATGGGCAGCACAAATGTTAAAACCACAGATCAAGGAAATTTTCACAAAATGTCTGATAATATTTTTTCTTCTGGAGAAAGTCTTATTTGTTTTAATTCGGCTAGAATAAAAGCAGTTTTTAATTTTTTAAAAACCATTTTAAGGTCGAAATTATTAACCTCTTTAAGTTATTTTTCTTTTTAGGGGTGTCAAAATTAATTGTTTCTTCTGTGCACCGCGATGCAGACGCGGACAATTCGGTATCGGTTCAGTAATAATCATAACCGGTTATTATATACTGACGTCATTTATCTCATATGCGCTATGTCGCCGTAGCATACTATAGCGAGGGAGGCGAGCGAGAGTATTTACAACACTCCAACTACTTAAAAACACAGAAACTGCACAATTTCACTGCGTGTGTGTTTGCTGGACTGTGTTTCACTTGACACTTACAGCAGAAGCCCCTACTTCACGGCGATTAAGAGAATGAAAGTAAATTCCATTTCTCTCTCTCTTACTGTGGCCCATGAGTGCATCTGTGAAGAGCGCCAGCGTGTAAGAGCCAATCACAGCCCTTTCTGTTGAGCGCGCGACCAATCAAAGGGGTGTAAGAAAGATTTGGAAGACAAGGCTCAAAAAGCGAGCGGGATAATTATATTTGTTTATTTGCTATTAATGCTCGTGTTGTTTAAAGGTACAGTTTTATATATCTGACTGTTTGTATTAAAGGACAAAATTGTTTTACAAATAGTAAATATAAATATATTTATACATTTTAATACAAGAATTGCTGTGCTGTGAAGAAAATATAAAACTGTGTATGGAAAGAATCGTCAATGCACCGTGATGCACTGAGATATCGAATTGAACCGAATCGATGGCATGATAATCGTAACCGAACCGTGAGACCAGTGTAGGTTCACACCTCTATTTCTTTTCGTTAGTCTACAGAACAAACCATCATTATACAATAACTTACCCTAACCTGCCTAGTTAACCTAATTAAACTAGTTAAGCCTTTAAATGTCACTTTAAGCTGTATAGAAGTGTCTTGAAAAATATCTAGTAAAATATTATTTACTGTCATCATGACAAAGATAAAATAAATCAGTTATTAGAGATATTAAAGCAATGATGTTTAGAATTGTGTTGAAAAAAATCTTCTTTCAATTAAACAGAAAATGGGGAAAAAAAATAAACAGGGGGCTAATAATACAAAGGGGCTAATAATTCTGACTTCAACTGTATGTATGCATTTCATAGACCCAAACTGACTTTCTGCAATTAACATAGCAACTAAGGTACATACTTTATTAAGTTTACATAAATCCCATGACCTTGTCATTGCTACCATAATGTTCTGATGCTTTCTTTAATACTTTTCATACTAATATTGCAATGAAAAATAATTTACAGCTAACACGTTATGCTGAAGGACAGAATGTTATACAGAGAAACCCAAGGACAGAAGTCTTTTCAATCTAGAGTCAGTGATCTAAAACCACTAGAGAAAATACAGTTTTGAGACACAGTGCTTATGACAACTAACTCCATTCTCCCCCATGCATTAGAGACACTTCAGTTGCATATTGTTCTGATTGTGTTCAGAAATGTAGTCTTCCAGACTTCCAGTACTAGAGGGTCAAAGCGTTCCAAATAGATTTGAGTGCCGCTTCTCTCATTTCTTTCTTCCCCCAGGATTGAAAAGAAAGAAAGATGGAACTAAAATCACTTCCTACTGATTTTATCTCCCTTCCACAATCCCACTGATAACAAGACAAATTGATTTCATAAATCACCGTGGGACCAAGTCACTTGTTAGGAGTGCTGCCGAAAATGTAAAAAAAAAATATATATATATAAAAATGTGCCATGAAATATCTTGCACGACAAGCCTTTTATCAAGCCATCTATCCAATTTGCCACACGGTTTCCTGCCAGAAGATGCACCAAAACAACAGGCTAATAAAGCGGAGAATCCATTTCACCAATTGCAGCATGGCTCACTGAACGTTCCAGAATTTTGTCTGGTGAATAATTGCAAACGGGAGGGGAAGAGGCATACGCAGTTTTCAGAATGAGCACCAAACCACTGACACACAAAATAAAACAAAAATAACACGGTCCGTACTTTAACAAGCTCTGCTCAAAATGGAAAAACAAAGTGCATCATACAGGAAAAATCACAACTGTTTATTCCATCAGTCCTCCTGAAGACGTCTAAAAAAATTTAAATCGAGAATCAGAGTGATTCTGCTGTTTGGCAACCATCACAAATGGTCTGAATGCACTAATTGCAGCATGTTGTTGATGGAAAAAAAATAGTTAATTTAATCACCCCCCCCCCCCCCCCCCATTCCTTACTGAGCATCAACAAAAACATCTGCCAGCAGGGAAAGATTAAAAAACACACTCAAGATAAAAAAGAGAGATGGATGTTTTTTGTGAAGCAACAACGGCAGTCAATGTTTTTATAAATTAGGCTAATTTGCGTTAATGGAATGAGCTAATTATTGCCATTGATGGCTTTTTGTCACTCTACAACTGACACACAGAGGACAAACCTCTGGATCAAAGGACAGAAATCAAGTCTTGAGTGTTTGCATAAGAATAATCACTGGATTCACAGAAACTGCCCCTTAACATTGTTCTGTTGGAACCGGATGCTAGCAGGAGAAACACTGAAAAGGTCAGCATCAATGTGTTGTTAAAAAATCCCAACTACACTTGCAGTACGTCTGCTGTAATGTCATTGAGGATAGTTTGGATTATGCATTCACCCACATACTGCATCAAATGCTTTATTTACAAGGTTTATAAATGCAGCATTAAACATTGCAGCCTATTAGATGCTTCTTTTGAGCGCATAAATGCAATGACCAATAAGGACATGCTCACTGACTGCATCCTGTACTCGTGAAAATGTAACAAACTGCATTTTTAATTCAAATAGGATGTTCACTGTGCAGTGTAGACAGCTTTGGGTAATACTTTACTTGAAGGGGTGTTTATAATCGTGACATGCCACGGATGTGAAGGAGATTTTATGCATGCTTATAACAAGTGTCATTAAGAGTCATTCGCTCAATTATGACATTTTAAATGCAAAGATGACATTGTCATGACAACTTGACATTACCAAGACAATAAAAGTTGTCATAAATCTGTCATGAAGCCATTATGAATGTGTCATGAATTTTATAACAGCATCATTATTTTCTTTTAACCTCAACTACAGTGGTACAAGCTGAATTTGTCATTAAAATGTAATTAAATAATAATGACACTGTTAAATGATTTGACAGAGTAATGACACTTTCAATGAGGCATTATAATGACAAGCACAGTTTGTTCCATTGAAAACGTCATCAGAACAATGACACAATTATAATGCCTCATGACCAGTGTTGGGCAATAACGCGTTACTAGTAATGCGTTACTGTAAAGGCATTACTTTTGACAGTAACTATTACTGTAACGCATTACTTTTTAAAATATATTAACTCTGTTACTGTTACAATATGACGCGTTACTTGGTAAAATAATGAATTTTGGCTGCAGTCTAGCCTACATCTTCCTGCTTACATCGGCGATGCATTGTGGGATTGGTGGATGCCAACCAACCACTATAAAGAAGACGAGTCGTGTATAAGGCGCCAGACTGGACAAAAGTCAAGCAAAAGCAGAGTGACCGAGTGACACGCGAGGTAGGCAGATTGAGTGCACGAGAGAGATCAAGAGACTATTAATGTTACTATTATTAATTACTATTACTAATACTACACTGTTAGACATTTCTGTAATTTGCACAGTTATTTACTGTATTTCACCCAGTATAATACTGCAAACTCTTTTTACAGTAAATAACTGGATTTACAGTTGCATTATGGGAATTTTTGTGACATCAAACAACATATACAGCGATTTACTGTATTTTTAAAAATTCGTGTATTATACTGTATTTTCCACAACGGCTTCGACTTCACCTTGTGGCGATTTGACTGTCTGCACCCTGGAGGGCCCTGGAGCAATTCTGGAGGACAATTTATCAATGTGCCTGACGAACATGCTGGATTTAACAAGCTTTACTATGGTAAGCTTAGTTAGTGTTTCATTTTACAGAATGTTTTGTGGATGAGTATAGTAAAGTAATGTATAAAGTTGGCGAAAATGATCTGTTTCTGGTTTGGAGTTATTGCCCATTTGAGAAATTTAACATCTATTTATTGTTATATTTATTTAGTTTATTACATTAACACTGCTATTACTTTAAATAAGACTGTTTATGACTATTAGCAATTGTTTTCATCTTATCTTTTTTATTTATTTACATAGGAATCGGTGTTGCAGCGGGTTTTGGTTTAGGAGGGAACCAAGAGTGATGCAGACCGTTTCGGAGGACACATTAGCACAAACAACGGTCCGACGAGGAGTGTTTTCCCCCAGAAGAATATGAATGAAAGACCAGCAAATGATTCAGGTAAAAGCGCTGTTGATTTGAGCACCTTTATTACTTGGTTAGCATTTGTTTGCTCTGCAACATTGGCTGAAGTGATCTTTAAACGGTAACGTTAGCTAAACTGAGACAAATTAACACCGACTTGAACTCAAAATCATTTTAACAAGCAGCGTTTAACTTCTGTTGATTTTTTATTATATAGATTAGCTGTTGTGAAGTCATTTTTCTCTGGTTTGGAGTAGCTAACGTTAGCTTGAGAAAATAACATTGCGACGTAATGTATAACCATAGATATTTATGATGTATAATCATATATCTATGATGTATAATAACATTACTCACACTAACGTATATCTGTACAATATGTTGATAACCACGTTTTTGCTAATTATTGTTTTGGATTTTGTTTGTTGGGTTCCAGCCAGCCAGATTTATATTGTAAATAAATTTATTTTGTAAATTAATATTGACTGTAAAGGCTTCTTGGTGCAAATGTAGTCTTTATTTTATGAAGACGTTTTTATTTTCTTTATCACAACTGACATTTGGTTTAACATAATTTTTACCATTATAATTTTTTTTTTGTTTAGATATGAGCCGGTATAGCAGCGCTTACAGGTTTTGTCTGAAGAAGGAAACAGCATTTCGGAGGAACATCTTGATCAGCAGAGCCTAATGCTTAAAAATAAGCAAGAGCAGTAAACAATCAAGGTTGTGTGGAAGTTGTGAATTGTAGCATTGCATTTTATCTGTATTTTTAGCTTTTTCTATGGTTTCAATATAAAATACTGGGAGCCTGCCTGTGCAAACTGGAACTCATACAACATTAAGTACTGTACATTTATTTGTTTCTCAATATAGTTGTAACAAGAGGTGTGACACTGACAACAGGGGTGAGGATCCAAATGCAGGTTTATTAGAATGGTCAGGCAAGCAATGTTCAACACAGGAGCAAACAGATGTATAAGGGCAATCCAGAGTCGTACTCAGATAACAGACAGATGATCAGACGACAGGCAGCAGACAGGAATACACAGATAAACGAGGATCAAAACACAGGAAAACAAACCAGGAAACATGTTGTAGTGTCACTAACAGTAGACAAGACTCAGCAACTTCTGTGTGTTAGTGTGCTGATTTTATAGTCCATGTAATCAGTACTAGAGCAGCTTCAGCTGTGAAAGTCTAATCAGAGAAGACTTGGAGCAGGTGAGTGTGTGTGTGGCATGACTGGGTTTTGTAGTCCATATGAGGCAGGATTTGTAGTTCATGTGAATGTGAGTGTATTTACCAGCGATCTATGGTGTATTAGATTGCTGGTGATCATGACAATATACTTTAAATACAAAATGTGTCACGTGTTTAGTTGCTAGCTAAATTAAAGATTTTTTTCCCTTTTTATCAAGCACTGTAGTAGTTTTTTTTTTATCTTTGTTTAATAAACTTTTGAGCAGATTGAGGTCTGTCATGGGTCAGACATTTCGTAAAACAATAATTAGTATTGGGATATATGCATGTCTATGTATTAAATGTGTTTTTTCCTCATTTCATGTTGCCTGAATTTTTATTTGTAGAAATAAATCTAGAGGATAAAATAAAATGCACAGCAACAACCAGAGTGAGCCAGCAGAAGACAAGTAAAGTAGTGAAGAGAAGAATGACAGCCATCAACAACAGAGTGTTATCCTTCTTTCACCAGCTAACAGAGAACTTGGATTAGGTGAGACACTCTTAAGTAGCTGTATCAGCATTCAGTCTGCTTTAGTTTATTAGGAGTACCTAAAACAAATGGTCTAATCTGTCCTGCAGTGGATCACCCCATCACAAATGCTACAATGTTTTTGTAAAGCCTTGTTGGGAAAAAAAATTAACAGGACATTCTGGTTGGTCATCTTTTAAACATGGTAGTAAGCTGGTCAAGAGCAGAGCCAGTTGCTCAGTACCAGCTGAAAATAGTTTTTTAAACAAGCTTGCTCTATGCCAGGGCTATTCAATTGGCGGCCCGCGGGCCGAACCCGGCCCCCGAGACAATTTGTTCTGGCCCTCCAAATAGTGTGACCAAGACATCAAGAATAAATTTAGTTCAGTCAAAAAACGGCCGCTATAGTTATGAAGTGACGTGCGTCTGTTCAATACAGCACAAGCTGTGCAGAGCGTGAGTCACCTGACAGTGACGAGTGGTGAGAGCAGCCGAATACATTTGAATATGTTTGTAGAAAAGGTATTTTGTACAATGCACTGATATCGTTATTAGGGATGCAACGATTAACCGATTTCACTATTAACTGCGCTTTAATTCGTCACGGTTAATTAATCGTAAAGGCTTCTCTAAGCCGCATTTCTGCATTTCTGTTCTGCCGCACGAAACGAAACTGCTGAACAAAGTTACGCCAAGTTGCCAACTGTGCGCTAGTTTAAAGTTCTGAGCTTGTCCACCGAAGCTAATACGCACGCACACTGTAATAACTATAGCCGCGGGCCGTTCCCATATCACGTCTTTCCCGAGCGCAAGTTTGTTATGTTGTAAGAATATATGCCAATATGCGGGTGCAAGCGGAGCAACGCGCTCGCGGCTGTCTGGGCGCACGCAGTAAACATCTCATGCTGTAGTGGTGAGAGTTGTGCTTAGCTTTCAGTGCAATGTATACAAAAGACATATTAGACGAACTATTATTAAAATGATTATGTATGTATGAACGCAGATGATAACAACAGTTAATCTAAATATTGGCGCCGATCTTCATAACAATTATTATTATATTATTTTCTCCCTTTCCTCTCTATAAACACACACATAATTGTGTAGCCTTATAAGCTCAGAAAAACCTACAGCATAAAAACTATTACTAATGAAAATGCCTTTTAAAGGTTTTTTAATATTAGTTAGGGATGTCCAGATCTAAATCTAGCTAATATAAAGCTTACATTTACATTAGACGTGATAACTGTGAAACCCTGATTATTCTTCATCGTAATCGTACAACCAAAATCTATAATTGTTGCATCCATAATTGTTATGCAGTTCAAAACATAACATATGAACGTATCTGAATGTAGAAGAAGCCTACTTAAGCAATACACTGATTTTGTTGTGCTGTGAAATACAACATTTGAATGTTTGTTAAAAAAACTTATTGTACAATGCAGTGATATTATGTAGTTTCAAAATACAATATAATAACATTTTAATGTAGACAAATACAACGTGGGTGTCTAAAGGAGCAAAAATTCAACATATTGGCTCTTATATGCAGTTGTGTCATCACTTATATTGCAAGTCATATCTCTCCGGCCCTTCGTTTGGGATGCTTTTCATGTACTGGCCCCTGTGACAAACTAATTGAATAGCCCTGCTCTATGCTTATGATAGTCTGTTTCTCCATATCCAGAGGTCTCCATAATCCTGGACCGGGCTGAATCCTGACCAGATGCTGTGGTGGTCATGGAGGAGTGGAGAGCATGAGACTGATTCCGGAAAGACCCCAGTGACAGACGAGTCTCTGCATTGATCTCTTGGGCCAGCCTGAGCACCCGCTGGTGACCTACTCACAGTTGCAGATTCTCCATGACAGACGTCCAGCTTTCTCCAGCCTCCGCTGACTAGACTGCGGCTTTGCACAGGAAGTTTGGCCCGAGGAGAACCGGTCATGCCCAATTGAGCCTGGTTTTTCTCAAGGGCTTTTTTTCTACACTTTCGTCAATTGGTGAAGTTTGTTCCTCCCTACTGTCGCCACTGGATTCGTTTGTTGGATCGGTGGATTTGCTCTTCAGTGTTTGAACTTTCAGCAGTGACATTTACATTACACTGAACTTCAACTCTGAAAACCTGAGTGAAGCAGTTTCAACTTTTATGTTAAGCTGCTTTGATATCTTTGATCTACCTTGTAAATGTGCAAAGAAATAAAGATGAATTGCATTTGCACATGTGAATTCAGACATTGTTGAACATTTGACATCAGAATTAGTAATATTTTAAAGTTGGGATCTTTCCGAGTCGGCTAATAGTTACAAATATGTATTTTTTCAACAATATGCAGTTCAGACAATACAATTATTATTGTACATGTATGTTCTTGTGCTTTGTGTAATTTATTTATTTTTAACCTGTTGATTTAAATGCTTAATGTAATTTTCACACCCTTTCCTTAAGTGCTTAAAGCATTGTCAATGTTTTAAAGATCGGAATATTTTGTAATTGTGTCTGGTTTAATATCAGTAGTACTAAGTACAATTTTTTTTTCTCAACAATATGCAGTTCAGACACATGTATGTTCATGTGCTTTGTTGTTTTAAAAGTTCTTTTTCTTAAAATATAATAATTTGGATGATTGAAATGTAATTTTTTTTACCACATTTTGCTTAAATGTTTTAAGCATCTCCAATGTTTTAAATAAAGAGTGTTTATTTTGTAATTGTGTCTTTTTTAAGATAATATTAATAAAATTATATTATATAATCTTTAGGACAAATGAAAAGGTTTACAGTAGCTAACTGTTTACTTATTTTTTACAGTAATTAACCGTTTTCAGACACTATATAATTACGGTAACATGCTGTAAACTGATTCACGGTTGTATACTGTAAATCTCAAATACAGTAACTTACTGGCAACAGTGTTGCCAGTAAGTTACTGTAAAAACCCTGTGAAATGTCTAACAGTGTACTATGTTTGTTGTTTCAAATAAATAAGCACACATTTGTTATCTGTATAACAAATTGATTTGTTTATACACACAGTGAGCCATTCTATTATATTTTAAATCACGTTATTTAAATGTATTGTGTTATATTGCTCAGAAAAATGCTGAGATATTTTTTTTATTAAATTTTTATTGTTTTACATATTTTAATAGCTGTTATACAACATTACTTTACACTTAGAATATACACAGATTACTTTCATTTATTTATTTCATAAAGGTTTTGTGTTTGTTGTATATTGTCACTATTTTCATACTTAAGCTGTGAAGGAACATGTTTAAACGTTAAATACAAACTTTTTTATGTCGCTGAATTTACTTTAGTATTTGCTTTTTTGTTTCTGAATATATTATCAAACTGGTTTATAACCTTGTGATATTTTAATTTTTGTGCTGCTGGTCTGACTTAAATATAAATTAGTGTTTAAAAGTGTTGGTCTTGTGTTTTTGTTGTGAGAATGCAAAATAATTAAAATTGTGAAGTTGATCAACAGCTTATTCTCCATGCAGCACTTAAGTGACGTTATACGTTATAATGGGAGCATTAAAACATACTTTTATCAGTAACGCATTACTTTTTTTTGCTTGGAGTTTTTTTGTTGTTGAATAACTGTAACTAGTTACTGTTTTTCAGTAACTAGCACAACACTGCTCATGACAATCATGGTTATGACAGATTCATGACAAGTTATGTTGTCTTGGTACTATCAAGTAGTCATGACAAAGATGAAGAATATTTATTCAAGACTTGTTTATTCAATGAATGCAAATGACACTTAATGACAGTTTTTATAAGCATTCATAAAATCTAATTCACATTCATGGCGTGTCATATTATGATTATAAATATTTAATGACAGCGTTATGAACAACCCTTCAAGTGAAGTGTTACCCAGCTTTGTGTGTTACATTTGTCAAACTAAAGTGAGCGTCATTGTAGCTTTTTGGTATTAATTTCTGTTTTTTTTTTACTTTTTTTTTTGATAATTTAGTTTTAAACCCTATATGTTTATAGGGTTAACATGTATAATAAAAATAATAAAGTAAATTGAACTTACAGTACAAACATCTCTGTTTGTGTTAGCGGTTCTTGGAATAGCAATTCAAAGCAACCTCAAACGTGGCCTTGTGAAATACAAAAAATCCAGTATGATCTACAATTAAATTCATAATTCCATTCGCAAGCTTTATCCACTGCAAAAATAAATAAAAACAACAACAGAAATCAATTATCGACTGATGTTTCAGACTGCACACAGCAGCTTTATTGAAAGTGCAATTCAGATTTTGGAATGTCAAGGTCTAATATGTAAGAAGAGACGTGGGAGAGATATTGACCAAGAAGTATGAATACAAGTTAAAAAAGAAAGCCAAGAAGCAGAAGGCCGTGTCTGAGTGAACACGAGTGCATGGGGAACACTGACTGCTGTATACCAGCTGCACATTTACATTTATTTAGTGAATGCTTTTATCCAAAGTGACTTACAAATGAGAAAAACAATAAAAGCAATCAGACAAACAGAAGAGCAACACAATAGGGCTGTGAACAGTTTATATTGTGCTTTTACATTGAATTGTATTATTTCTGCAGCAACATGTGAGAATGTTGAATGGATAGATAAATGAATACAGTAGATTAATAAAAGCACATAGACAGACAGACAGACAGACAGACAGACAGACAGACAGACAGATAGATAGATAGATAGATAGATAGATAGATAGATAGATAGATAGATAGATAGATAGATAGATAGATAGATAGATAGATAGATAGATAGATAGATAGATAGATAGATAGATAGATAGATAGATAGATAGATAGATAGATAGATAATAGATAGATAGATAGATAATAGATGGATAGATGGATGGATGGATGGATGGATGGATGGATGGATGGATGGATGGATGGATGGATGGATGGATGGATACATGGATAAATAGATAGATAGATAGATAGATAGATAGATAGATAGATAGATAGATAGATAGATAGATAGATAGATAGATAGATAGATAGATAGATATATAGATAGATAGATAGATAGATAGATAGATAGATAGATAGATAGATAGATAGATAAGATAGATATATAGGTGGATAGATAGATAGCTTTAATTTGAGGGTATTTACATCCAAATATGGTGAACACTGTAGGAATTACAACAGTTTGCATATGTGCCTCCCACTTGTTAAGGGTCCAAAAGTAATTGTGCAATTGGCTTCTAAGCTGTTCCATGGCGAGATGTGTGTTATTCCCTCATTGTCCCAATTACGATGAGCAGATAAAAGGTTTCAGAGATAGACAGAGAAATGCATGGATGATGGATGTATGGACGGATGAATGGATGGATGAATGAGTTAGACAGACAGACAGACAGACAGACAGACAGACAAATGAACGGATGGAATCCTGACAGAGAGAAGCATGCATGGATGGATGGGTTAGACAGACTGACATACAGACTTACATACATACATACACACATACATGTATGGACAGACGGATGGATGGATGACGGGTGGTTGGATAGATGGATAGATGGGTGGGAAGAAAGATAGAGACACATGGATGAATGGGTCAAACAGACAGACAGACAGACAGACAGAGACAGACAAACAGAGTTAGGACAGACATACAGAGAGACAGAAAAAGAGAGAGACAGGCAAACAGAAAGTAAAACCAAATGAACAAACTGCAGAACAACAAACAGAGAGACAGTCAGTCAGTCAGACAGAATGACAGCAGAGAGAAGGCTGGACATCTGTGCCTGGAGCGAGTGTATGATCATGGGGATTGAGTGTCTGTGAGGAGTGTCCCCCCGATATGCAGGTCTGAAGAGCTCATCTGCAGTGCAGGTTAAGATAGTTCAGCAGAGCTGCAGCGTTTGATGTTCTCCACAGGCTTCCCTGAAGGTCATTCAGCCCATGCGCTCACAAACAGACCAACATCACAAACTCAGGAGCTTTACAACATGCTCTTTGGCTTTCTGGCTGGCATGTGGACACAGAGAGGCACGCAGGGGTCACCCGCAGCTCAAGATGAAGCCTTCGCACAACATTAAGAATCAACTGTAAGCGGAAAAACAACTCCTGCAATATGGATAGGATTTCGAGGGGCCACAGCATGAAAATTGAAGTCTTTTGGTTTATTGCTTGTAGGCTTTGAGTCCATCTATATGCTAGTGTGTGCCCTAAACTTGTAAATTAACTTTTAACAGACAGACGCATTTAAAATTTACTCTCACTCTTCTGGGAGGAAATGAATCAAAAATATTGATAGCTCAGCTTGTACTACACTTTTATTTTTTGTATACTAAAATGCTCACCAGAATAATAAGATCCCCAAATCTTAAATTATAAATTCCCCCTGCCTTCGACTAGAATTTTGCAGATGAATATCCTTCAAAGAGCTTGTGTAAAATGCAAAGTAATCAATGGGGGAAAAGACAAACTATCCATCCATCTGCATTATAAATTATTCAATTATATTATAGTAAATTCATCTCTATTATAGTACAATAAACTCTAACAACATACTAACATTTTAATGTTGCTGTTGCTGTTATTTTTCCGTTTATTACTAAATAAGTAGATCTGAGGTATTTTTCACAGCTTTTGCCTCTGATACAAGCTATAAAGTGTAGATTTTTTTAGGCTGTGATGTACTGTACACTAATGACTATTGACTACATTGACAAGCGATAAGCCCTTTTAATGTCCTGTTCCAAATACTTGTTTCAATAGAAAATACAGTACAGTATGCAAACAGCCCAAGCTGGCTGTAGATAACACCAATTATCTTTAGTTATGCGTGTCAGATATGATTTAAGGACTAGATTTGTGGCTCCTGAAAACTCAGCTTCGCCATCACAGAAATAATTAGCTTTTTTAAATATATTAAACATAAAACAGTTAATGAATTATATTATTATTATTATTATTATATGGGTGGCGCGGTGGGTAGCACTGTAAGAAGGTCGCAAGTTCGAGCCTCAGCTGGGTCAGTTGGCATCTCTGTGTGGAGTTTGCATGTTCTCTCCGTGTTCACATGGGTTTCCTCAGGGTGCTCTGGTTTCCCCCACAGTCCAAAAACATGTGGTACAGGTGAACTGGGTAAGCTAAATTGTGTGTAGTGTATGTGTGTGTGAATGAGTGAATGGGTGTTTCCCAGTGATGGGTTGCAGCTGGATGGGCATCCGCTGCGTAAAAGATATGCTGGATAAGATGGCGGTTCATTGAGCTGTGGCAACCCCTGATTAATAAAGGGACTAAGCCAAAAAGAAAATATATGAATGAAATATTATTATTATTATTATTATTATTATTATTATTATTATTATTATTATTATTATTATTATTATTATTATTATTATTATTATTATTATCAGTTATTTAAGTAAATAATAATACTACTACTACTAAAAATAATAACAACGACAACAACTATTATTTATTTATTTTTTCACAATCCTACAGACTATATTTAAGTGACTTTTTGACAGTCTTAAAGCTTCACAGGCTAAAAACAATCTACAAGAACTTACACAATATGAGTTTTGACTGACATGAGGCTAAAGGCTGGTTTATACTTCTGCGTCAAGCGATCGTTTGCATTTATACGATGCATTTATACTTCTGTGGGCTGTTTGCGTTGCTATGCAATAACACTTCTGAAAGACTAGCTAGCAGTAGGTTTTTATGTTCGTCTGTATTGAGTTTCTTTGCGGCCGTTTTGTTTTTTCTGAACGCTACATTAATGTACAAGTAGCTAAAACTCACTAATTCAGAGGCGGGAACCAGCTGATGTGCAACAACTTTAATCATAAGGTAAACACAAACCAAAAAGTTTTTATCTGGAGCTCCTTCCTGGTAAATTCTCGCTCCATCAGACTTGCGGCTCTCAGCACCACAGCTACCAAGCAGACCAATCACAGAGCTTGCGGTATGCGTTGTTAAGCCATGTAGTTAAATTTTTTGAGAGGTGTGCGTCAGCCTCAGCATCTGTGTCTGTGTCGGCATCAGTGTCGACGAAGGCTATGTGACCTTTTTGGTCACATAGAAAGTTGCACCGGAGCATACATGTGCGCTGGACACAGAAGTATAACTCAGCCTTAAGTTAACAATGCCAGAAACTGAATAAAACAACCCAGGCTCATTATTGAAACATACCCATATATACATTTCTGGAGAAATACCTCCCAGGAGGTTTGTTTTTTTTTGCAGTTTTTGTTTTCGAAAATCCACCAGAGGCTGCTGTTTATGCTTTTTCAGATCTCAAATTTTTCACACAAGTGCCATTCGTTCCTGCTGTTCTCGCATAAATCCACCAGAGGCTGCTGTTGACTGACAGACCGACCAACTGTACCCGCCGACGTAATGGTGAACTATTGGGCAAACTGGTAACAGCATATAAGCCGTTCACAGAGAGGTAAGCAGTCAGCTGGTGGCACGAAAAGAAAAAGACGCTGTCGGCGGCGTCATATCGCCCCATATCATTCGTTTTAAACACGAAATGCAGCCATACATAGCTCTGACTACAAAATCTACGCTCTCCATGAATGTAAACTTTTTACAATGAGCCTGTGTTAGAATAATAGAATATTTTTTTATTTATTTTATTGTACGACCCTCTAAAATGTTATCTAAGAAAGGATTGTGTTAGTGTTAACGCAGTAATAAACGACCAATCAGAAGAACATAGAGGTGGGACAAATGGTGCAAGATTCTGTTTACAGTAGCAATTTAGCATGATACCTGTTTTATTTGCCAGTACATGGTGGAGAGGAAGCTTAAAATAAACAAAAACCTTTCTATATGAGTTTGACTGACACGAGGCTAAGTAAACAATGTCAGAAACTGAATAAAATGTTTTGCTTTTCCTATGAACTCTACCTTCTGAATGTTCCTGGTCTAAAATGTTAGCTAAGAAAGGGTATTGTGTTAATACCTTTGCAAGAATAAAAGATCTTTCCCATTACCCCATGCCTGATCAGGTCCACCTGCCACACCACTGCAGGTAGTGCTGGGAAAAAGGGGCATGACATTCACAAAGACATCCACACACTCACAACCACACAAATACACACTCGGTGCAGATGTGCCAGTGCGCGCACACACACACATACACACAAATACACGTGGCAAGGTCTTGAGGTCTGGTACCGCAGGGCTGCATTGTTCCGCTTGACTGACGGAGGAATAATGTACGGCAGCACAGAACTCTCTGTACGACCAGCGGACCCGCACAACACAAAGACAGGGGGACAGTGAGGGCAGCAAACTGTTACCCTCACACACACGCACAAACCCAGACACACATGCGCGCCGCTCCCCTCTGACCCAAACATTCTGTCACTTTTGACAATGGCGGTTATGCTTGATGAAGCGGAGTGGGTTATAACACTCTTCCACAGTCTTGTAACGCTGAAATCGTACTGCATGAGAGTAATATGACATTCGTAAACTGTCGTGACTGTCATATTACATGCTCAGGATGTTGGATAAACTCTGTTAGCATATATACTTCAAAAACAACTGCCAGTGGGGACCCAATGATGATTTCTACTTACAGGAATAGTAGCTTACTTTTAGTACAGAGGATTCCAAACTCAGTCCTGGAGAACACCGGAGAGTTTAGCTCTAACCCTGATCAAACACACCTGAACCAACTAATCAAGCTCTTACTAGATATACTAGAAACGTCCTATAGGTGTGTTGAAGCAAGTTGGAGCTAAACTCAGCAGGACACCAGCTCTCTAGGACCGAGTTGGACACTCTTGTTTTAGTGCTTTTAATAAGTTACTCATTTGTGAGCACTCAATCTCCACCATTCCTGGCTAATTTTGAGCGAGACTTGTGAATGTACACTGGTTAACTGATTGATATCATTATTGCACAGTATAATTTGAGTAAGTGAGATGGTAACTTGAGATCAGCCCAATTAACAAATGAAATGTTCAGTGTGTTTTGCAGGCTGATTGAAAAGGTCAACAGAAATGAATCAGCTCTGTTTAGAATCAGACTCCACCATCATCTCAGTGGGGGTGATGGTTTCTTCAGCTCTAAATAAACAGGAATGATTTGCTTTTAATAAATGTAAGTGGAGCAAAAAGTAGAGTAATGAAGTACAAGAGGGTGTTGTTTTTCTCTTTTCTGCACCACTTTACATGCACTTAAAACATAAGGACTTGGGTTTGCTGAAAAAGGGGTTTTCCTGCACAGAGAATTACAAGGCGGCCACCTCCATCAAATTTTCTACTATCTCCACCTTTTGAGAAAAATCAGGCATGGCGATCACAGACTCGATTGATGCTCAAACTCTGGCCATGTATTTATTCACATTTAATGTTAGCCATTTTAAATAAGTGATTGTTTTACTTCATACGATTTGAAGAAAATTGCAAAATGTATTTGTTTCAAGTGTAAAAATTCTAGGATTGAAATACTATCTCCGCCTCATTACGAGGGAGGAAAAACCCTGCTAAAACTGATGTTTACTGATGTAAACCGATGTATACTGTTACTGTTCATATAAGAGGTCATTCACACAGAATGCATTTTTCGATTCAATTGTGCTACTTTTCTGTTGTTTTTCTCTTTAAACATGCTTGAAGGATGTGCATGAATGTTATGCCCAGGTCTTGCATCTTTTGCAGTACCTTGCACATGACCAAACAGAAGAACACCAGCATAGGCTTATTCTGAAAACTTAGCCATATATATTTCTGGAGATCACAAATTATGTAGCCAGAGCTATGTATGGCTGCATTTCCTCTTTAAAACGAATGCCACAGGGCGGTATTGACGCCATTCCTTTTCTCGCTTACCAGCGAACTTGTACGTCGGCGAACTTGAGACGCAGTTTGGAGTTGAGCACGACAACGCGGTTTGAGTCCGGTGAAGAACGGTTGCAGAAACTAGGTAAGTCAAAAACAGAAGCTAAAAAATAAAATAATCAAGTAAATAACAGGGTGAGAATGTGGGAAAATCTGAAAACATGGGAAAAATCAGGCGAGGGCTTTTCTTTTTCTGAATTGCTTTTTAAAATACTATTAGTTGAGCTTAGGGAAGGTGAATGCTGGGGGGATCAATCGTTCGGTCTGTCAGTCAGTCGACAGCAGCCTCTGGTGGAATTTGCGAAAACAAAAACTGCAAAAAAACGTAACTCCTGGGACATATTTTGCTCTCTGCAGAAATGTATATAGGGGTATGTAATCAGAATGAGCCTCGATTGAAGAACACAGAGGTGGAGCTTCTGTTTACAGTAGTAAGTTGGCATGATAACTGTTTTATTTGCCAGAAGACGCAGAGGAGGAGCTTTTTAACAAAACACATTTGTGAGCGCTGAGTTTTCTGTTTTTAGAATCAAAGATTCACTTTGTGTGATTGACCTATAACTGTGTATTTAAGTGTATTCATAGATCATTTGATAGAATGATTCAGGGAATAACTTAAGACTTTTTACCACCTACTGGTTATAATGTACCATTTATTTATTCATAAAAAAGATCACTATTATCAGAAAAATCCATCATTATAATTTTTAAATTGTTTTATTATTTTCAATGTGAACTGCAAAGGGTTGACCAATCACAACAGACTAGACCAGCAGTTCTCATTCTTGGTACTTATGACCCCCCGCTCTGCTTATTTTGCTTGTCTATCCTGTTTAACACAACAGAATTAGATAACCAGCTTGTTAGATGAGAGCTTCAAGAAGGAATTGTAATCAAATCGACAAGCTCCCTACATAGTGTTCACCGCTCTCTACCTCCTGTACATGGGATATCGGCTAAACTTTAAGTTTACTTAATTTAAAAAAGATTTGTGCTATACTACTGTTCAAATCTTACAGAAGAGCAAAGAGTTATTTAACCATAATTATGAGATTTGCATAGAATTCACATCTTGCGTATGTTAATACCCTTTGAATTGCACATGCTTTTGAACTTGAATCACGTCAGAATATCCTGTGATAACTACATCACTGAGGAGATATGGTCAAATGGAAAAAAAATAAAATATGAAGAGCAGGGGGTCGTAAGGACCAGAATTGAGAACTGTTGGACTAGGCCATCAGATCAATCAGAAGAGTGTACACTATCAGAAAGGAGAGATTTAGAAAAAGCAGATAAATGAACAAACATTTAAACCATGTGATAAAAGAGCTAATGTTGCATTGTAAATTATATTTAAAAAAATTATTTGGCCTTGGATTCATAGAAATCTTTTGCTGACAACCTCTTAGAAATAAAACTACTTTAAAGTAGTTTAATAGCAGGCATTTTCAGAATATTCTCTTCCAAATGTCAAACAAGTTGTGATGTAAATTGATAGGTCATGAGTTAATGTTAAAAGACTTAATGTTCCTTTTAGCACTACCATTTTAATGTCTGAGGTCAGTAAGATTTGAAAAAAAAAAAGTTTACTTTTCAAGTATGCATTAAACTGAGCATAAGTCACAGTAAAAACATTAACTACATTTACAAATAGGTCTTGTAATACTTTAAAGTAACAATTCTCACAATTAACCAGGCATATTACCTGTCTATTAAAAATATTGGATGTTTATTAGTATTTACAAAGTACATAATCTTTTTCTGACCCCTAATAATACCCAAACATACGTACACTCACTGGCCACTTTATTAGGTACACCTTGCTTGAACCGGGTTTGACCACTTTTGCCTTCAGAACTGCCATAATTCTTTGTTGCATAGATTCAACAAGGTACTGGAAATATTCCTTAGATTTTGGTCCATATTGACATGATAGCATCACGCAGTTGTTGTGAATTTGTTGGCTGCACATCCATGATGAGAATCTCCCATTCCATCACCACCACCAGCCTAAACCATTGATAGGTGCGTTCATGTTGTTAACACCAAATTCTGACCCTACCATCCAAATGTTGCATCAGAAATCAAGACTCATCAGACCAGGCAACGTTTTTCCAATCTTCTATTGTCTAATTTTGGTGAGCCTGTATGAATTGTAGCCTCAGTTTCTTGTTCTTAGCTGACAGGAGTGGCACCCGATGTGGTCTCATGCTGCTGTAACCCATCTGCCTCAAGGTTCAATGTGTTGTGCATTTAGAGATGCTCTTCTGCAAACCTCGATTTCAATGAGTGGTGATTTGAGATACTGTTGCATTTCTATCAGATGGAACCAGTCTGGCCATTCTCCCCAGACCTCTAGCATCAACAAGGCAATTGCACCCACATAACTGCTGCTTACTGGATATTTTGTCTTTTTCGGACCATTCTCTGTAAACCCTAGAAATGGTTGTGCGTGAAAATCCCAGTAGATCAGCAGTTTCTGAAATACTCTGACTAACCCATCTAGCACCAACAACCATGCCATGTTCAGTCGCTTAAATCCCCCTTCTTCCTCATTCTGATGCTCGGTTTGAACTGCAGCAGATCGTCTTGTCCATGTCTACATGCCTAAATGCACTGAGTTGCAGCCATGAGATTGGCTGTTTAGAAATGTGCATTAATGAGCAGTTGAACAGGTGTACCCAATAAAGTGGCCGGTGAGTGTATTTACTACCTTACTAACTATTAATAAGCAGTAAATTGTGAGTTTATTAGGGCAGAAGTCATAATAGTTTATTAATAGTGAGAATTATACCTTAAAATAAAGTATGACCATACAAGTATTTAAAATAAAGGTTGCTCTTTTAATTTATTTGAATAGATTTTATTTGAATGGTTTATCAAAAATAAATTGGCATGTTTTCCAAAGAAAGTTATACAGCACTTTTTTTTAAATGAAATATTTTGTCACTTTCGATAATGATTGTTGCACTTGATTAAGTGAACTGAGTTCTAACACTTGCTGCTTCACACATCATGCAACAGAGAAATTGTGCCGCACATTATTGTGACATCTGCAGATGTGACTGTCATATTTCATGATCAGGACATGTTGACTAAATATTTTAATACATTGTTTTTGCATCTTTCACTCTGGAAGGACAAAATCTAACATGTTGTAATGTGTATTGACAGGTCTGAAATTCAGAAAGGTAGTTTGTGTCTGGAAAACAAGCGACGGCAGAGAAATCAGTCGTGCTTCAAATCCTCTTCACAAAACCACATGACTGGACTGCTAATTAGTGTGAATGAACCAAAAACACTTCTGTTTTTTTCCGGCACACAGCACTGCTTGTGTAATGCCGCTAGGTGCCTGAGAAACAAATATAATGCAAAAACATCTATCTGGCCTCTTTTTATTTATGTTTCTCTTTGAACGAGCTCTCGAGAACCATCTTTTACTTTTTAGCCTTGATCAGCGAGGTCCTGCAATGCCAAGGAGAACTTAATCAGCAGGCCTTGACACTGTCCACAAATCAGAGGACAAAAACATTTAAGCAGGTTCACAGCTATGAACTGAAGCGCCTTTTCTGAGCCCTGCAGGGCAATGGCCGGGAGTATGACAAGTACTGTATGACTACAGTTGTTTTCCTCCTTCTGGCACAAGCTGTTCTCTTGGTTTTCCTCTGGGCAGTTCTGAACTCGACAAAGAACAGCCATCCTCAGCTTCCCTGCTGCTGTGTGGAAGTATATTTCGAGAATGCAGTTTAATTAGCCTACTTTCTGGAGGTTTTAAATATGCTGTTATTTTGAAGCAGCATAAACCTCGAAAGCACACATGCAATGCTTCACTAAGGGTCATGGCGCCACTCGATAACTATGGGGGAAAACATATTGCGCATTATTACATTACAAGCTAATTATTATTACAAACTCAATCAAATGCCAGCAGCATGCATTCATTAAAATATTCCCACTGTGTGTAGAACAAAACCAACCCTGCATACCTATATTACACTATGCTACATTTGCTGGACTAACATAATGTACCTTTCAGCAATATGGTACCGATAATCTTCCAGAAAACAATCACAAATTCAGATTTTTGCAAGAAATGTTATTACAATGAATGTTGTGATGTTTTAGGAACTCCAATATATTTTTTGTTCCTGACAAAAGCATTTATTTGAAATAAAACTGCAACTAAGTCTTCACTGACATGCTTGATAAAATAAATGCACAGACAAAATAAACTTTGAACGATACTGTACATAAATAATTTTCAAATACACTCACTGGACACTTTATTAGGTACACCTTACTACTACCGGGTGGGAGCCCCTTTTGCCTTTTGCCCTAATGCTGAATGGACTGATAAATAAAATAGTTTGCTACTTTATAAGGGTGAGATTTGTTGAGATCACTCATTCCTAGAGCAGAAATATCAGCTGATACTGATCATCTTAAGCCTTTGTTTCATATACACTCACTGGCCACTTTATTAGGTACACCTTAGTACCGGGTTGGACCCCCTTTTGCCTTCAGAACTGCCTTAATCCTTCTTGGCATTGATTCAACAAGGTACTGTAAATATTCCTCAGAGATTCTGGTCCATATTGACATAAGAGGATCATGCAGTTGCTGCAGATTTGTCGGCTCCACATCCATGATGCGAATCTCCCGTTCCACCACATCCCAAAGGTGCTCTATTAGATTGAGTTCTGGTGACTGTGGAGGCCATTTGATTACAATAAACTCATTGTCATGATCAAGAAACCAGTCTGAGATGATTTGTGCTTTATGACATGGCACGCTATCCTGCTGAAAATAGCCAACAGAAGTTGGGTACACTGACATGGTCAGCAACAATACTCAGGTAGACTGTGGCATTGACACAATGCTCAATTCATACTAATGGGCTCAAAGATCAGCCGTTTCTGAAATACTCAGACCAGCCCATCTGGCACCAACAACCATGCCTCTTTCAAAGTCACTTAAATCCCCTTTCTTCCCCATTCTGATGCTCGGTTTGAACTGCAACACATCATCTTAACCATGTCCACATGCCTAAATGTATTGAGCTCCTGCCATGTGATTGGCTGATTATAAATTTGCATTAACGAGCAGTTGGACAGGTGTACCTAATAAAGTGGCCTGAGAGTGTATATTCCCTATACTGTATACAGTAATAATAATAATTCTATTTTATTCCTATGCTTAAAGACAAACACATATAATATCACTGTAAAGCCTCACTAATTTATAGCGTAACACTTTACAATAAGGTTGTATTAGTTAATGTTAATGCATTTATTAACATGGACAAACAATGAAGAATATGTTTATTACAGCATTTATTCATATTTCTTAACGTTAGTAATGAAATCAAAGTTGCTATATGTTAAATAATGTTAACAAGCATGAATTAAATGTTGAACTAAAGGCTCTACAAGTATTGTCCATTCTTATTTTATGTTAGGAAATATATTAATTAGGATTAACTAATGAAACCTTATTGAAAAGTGTGACCGATTCTGGCTAATTTTAGCATTTGCAATACTAAATCCAAGTCACATCATTGTCTCATCACCTTTATTCTTTTAAAGCGTCAGCTATATTACATACAAAATAACATAATAATAATAATAATAATCACAACAAAACTGTGAAGTGCATATTTTGCAGCATTTTTTTCAGATAAAACAGCCCTGAGCTGTAGCGAGATCTGCCTTAAGGACATGGGAATGTTTTCAGGCATGGAGTGTTGATCTGCTGCTAGAGGGAAGAATCTGGACACTGCAGATCTCTTTCCTTCTCTTATCTCAGAAATGGAAGCTCATGCTATAGAAGGATGTGGTTTAGGCCCCAGGAAAAAAGAGCGGACATGAGATAAAGAAGTTGTGCGGAAGCCCCGAGAAGTGGAAACAATTAAAAGAGTGGGAAACGAACATCAGTCGGGGGTGTCAAAGTGATTAATACACCTCATCGGCATGAAAGAAAGGCGTACGTTTCTTACTAAAACATTAGTCACAGTGACAACCTATTGGGTGCGTCCTTTTCAATTGGTTCTTTTTAATAAACTGGCTGAACCCATTTCGTAGACCGGACTGAATTAAAGCCAAGTTATCAGTTTAAAGTGAATCCGTTGAAATGACTGAAGTGTATAGACAGATTACGGAGTTAATCGCTCACTCAATTGATTACGTCCGATTTGAAATGAACCAAAAAAAACCTCTGAATGGGCCGATTCCAAACTACTTGAGCAGCTCATTTAGAATTACAGAAGAAAAGACTTTTGCTCATTTGTTAAGTTGATTCATGCTTAATTTACGTATTTTTAGGTTTTATATGTACACTGTTATTTATTACTGTTATTTTCATATTTGTTGACATTTCAGTACTATAAGTGTAAAGTAGCATGGACGTCTTATAATATAGCTGCACATTATAAACCTACTTTTATTCTAAACATAAGAACAGTGCACAGACACAATGCAATTAGCGTGGCAGTAACAAATGAAGCAGGGAAACTATTTACACTAATTACAACAAACTATCTAATTTACGTAACATAAATGAAAACATGATAAACAGCACTATTTAACTAAATAACTGTTTAAGTAGAGAAACAGGTGGCCATACAGAGACATCTGGGAATAGGTTTGAGGGATGACTTAAATAGCTAAATCAAGTTTTAAAACCGAATGATTGAAACAAGCTGCTTGAATGAATCACGAATAGCTTAAACATCAATTAAACATGACCAGAAGGTTTTAAATTAACACTCAAGTGGCCACTTAAGAGATCACTAAAGATTTAAATGTATAAATAAAGGAGTAGTTTTTTAAATTAGAGTTAAAGTGAAACAAATGTTACATTATTGCCATTATATTTCTAAATTTGTTTGATTAAATATGAATGCATATACGTTTAGTTAAGACCTAAACAAATTTGCCTCCCATGTGAATTTTAAATTTAAATGTGTTATTAAACACAACTAATTAGTATTTTATTTACCATGATGACAGTATGTAATATTTTACTACTCGTTTACCAGTAAAAGTATTCAGCTTAAAAGTGTCACTGGACTCATTTTACACAATGTACTTCTTGGACTCAAATAAATCACTCATACTATACGTTTATGTCTATTATTTTACAATTAAAAAAAGAAGTGGTATGTGAAAAGACTAAAATAGCTGTTAAAAACCTTCAGTATGCATATACTGAAACATATACTCAGGAGATGTGTGGCTTTTGACCTATTACTGTATTACTCCAGGATTAATTTAATATATCTGTTTATGAAATAATAAAATGTTTAGTGTGGCGCAACTTTTTTTTACATTACTTTTCATTTTGAGCATTATAAACTCTTGATGATGGATAATAAAGCCCAAAGTGTCTTCTTTCCAAAGTCACATGAACTGTGAATGTAAACTAATTTATTCAGTAATTGTTACTGTTTTAGTTTGGAAAGGTCGATTTTGAGAAAATGCCTCTGATGGTGAGGGAGAGAAGGACACCAATAGCCGCGGAAAACTTTTTGCAGAAATCTCATTTTGCATGCTACAGTATCTTCATCAAAATTCAAAGGGATATTTTGATCACTTCATAATGTATACATTTTTATATTTTTGAGCATGAAACTTGGACCAGATGGACCATAGTAAAGATCAAAGTGTCTTCATTCCAATGATACCTATATTTTGTTTGTAGCTCACTGGGGTCAAGAACTGTTACTATTTAAATTTAGGTAGGTGTAAATCCCCTAAAGTGAGTGCTGGCTAACATGTTTAAAGGTGTAACTAGGTTAACTAGGTAAGTTAGGTTAATTAGGTAAGTCACTATATAACAGTGGTTTGTTATGTAACAATTTTTTTAAAAAAAGGGCTAATAATATAATAATAATAATAATAATAATAATAATAATAATAATAATAATAATAATAATAATAATAATAATAATAATAATAATAATAATAATACATTTTTATGCGATCATTTAAAATGACCATGTTTGTGATTTTTCAACCCCCATTACAGTAATGTAACATCTGACCACTAAATCAAATCAGATTTTTAATTTAGACTTTTTTTTTTGTCACCAATTATTTATTAATATCTGATTGATTATTATTATTTTTTTGTATTTTTATTTTGTAGAAGTGCAACACAGCACCCCCCTGAATAACTAAATAGCCTGCTTAGAATGATTTTTTTTTCAAGAAAAAAAATAATTACCATAGCAGATATGGAATTAAGCTGTGTGTATTCACTTCAAGTATTACCAGACTGCTGAACTGGCCTTACTGCTAGCACTTCTGGCAGACAAGTAAACTACTGCAGGCTAATAAACACCTTTTCAACCCATCACATTTGGGCAAGGCATATCAACCATAAAATTCCTTATAACTGTTCGATGCCAGCATTTACATTTTAAGCAATTATTAGCCAGTGTGTAGAACTTTACAATATATTGTGCATCCTTACTGTGTGCAATAGGATGTTTCTTTTCCAACTCACGTAGCCTTCACGTAGATAAACACAGTGACAAACAAGAATGAAGCAGATCTCCTTTACTAAAGTAAAAACTTTCCAACTGTTATTTGATATATTTGTTGTGGAGTTAATTCAAGCCTTTCTGCAATGATGAATCACACACAATGTCATTATAAAGTTTGTGCAAGTGTACACGTTTAACTTTGCACTGTTTTTGCAAGGTAAATGTGACAGGATACATGTTAACATACACTGCTGTATAGACATCCGTTATGTTAATGTACAAAATAAACCTGATTTTATAATTGTACTGACACTATGCGGCTGTGGTGTCAAATTATGTAGCCATTTTACAGTTTTTGTTACAAACATGCACTGTTTCAAATTTTTTTTAAACTTGTTTACACATCCTTAATCACATTTGATGATGATTGATGATCACAGTGAGCTGAACAGATCTTTTAAACCCAGTTGCTTTCTGCACATCCTGTCTTGTGGATACGCGATACTACAGAGGCATTTTAATAAGTAACTGTCAATCAATTTGGTGGGCGGAGAAAACCGCACTTCTACATCACGTTGCGGTGGGCCTCAAAATGGGAGAGATTTGGATCCTATTTTAATGCCAGGAAATTTGAAAAAAACGACTAATTGAGCTTCTATCACTCCAATATGACTGTGGTCACACTATTCCTACATACAGTTCTGTTCAAATAGCTTACAAAAGTTGATTTTCATCATAGGTGCCCTTTAAATTTACAGATTAACAGTATAAAAGCTGTGATCTTCCACATATGTATGATATAAGGAGCTTTCATAACTGCCTTTAGTTTGGATTACTCTAGAGTTCTTTTTACAATTGGTCCTTACCAAGAACTGTTTGGAAAGTTGGTCCTGATACGCTTTCAAATGAACACATGGAGTCGTTTGTTTGTGGTGAGAACATGACCTAAACTCGAACAGACGCAACTGATTTAGTGGCTAATTTGTATTAGTTTGAATGATATCATTCGTACATTGTAATGTGATTTGCTCATCTTCCAATGAGTGGTAGGGTTAGGGGTGAAATCACAAATCACAAATAAAATCATATGAATTTGTACAAAATAGCCATTTTTCTGACAATACAAACAATATTTATGTTTCCTTGTGAAATCGGGCTGAAAAGAAACTAAAACCGAAGGAAAACGCTACAATGTGTCAGACAAAAACAAACAAACAAACCATAGTTTTAATATCAAAACTGGAATGTACCATATTTGTTTGATGCATTTTTGTTGGTGTCTCTCCATGTCTTTGACTGTCTGTTTTCAGGAGGTACTGACAGCAGCCTTGAGGCTTTTCTGGCTCTTCATTTAAGTGTGCCACAAGGACACTACAGAAGCCTGAAGCTATTGTAGCGTTGATCACTTCTCCAGAGGGACAAGATTACAGGTAAACAAGTAGAATCAGCTCTGCTAAGATTATTCACCTCAAAATTCACCTTTCCACTGATGCATTTTGTAGATTGTCACACACACACACATATATATATATATATATATATATATATATATATATATATATATATATATATATATATATATATATATATATATATATATATATATTCATTCATTTTCTTGTCGGCTTTGTCCCTTGCGGGGTCGCCACAGCGGAATGAACCGCCAACTTATCCAGCACGATTTTACGCAGCGGATGCCCTTCCAGCCGCAACCCATCTCTGGGAACTTCCACACACACATTCACACTCATACACTATGGACAATTTAGCTTACCCAATTCACCTGTACTGCATGTCTTTGGACTGTGGGGGAAACCGGAGCACCCGGAGGAAACCCACGCGAACCCAGGGAGAACATGCAAACTCCACACAGAAACGCCAACTGACCCAGCCCAGCCGAGGTTCTTGCTGTGAGGCAACAGCACTACCTACTGCGCCACTGGGTTGCCATATATATATATATAAGTAAAGCACTCGTCCCTATTCGTAGAGTAAAAGTATTGTACATGACTGCTTGTTCAGAAGACAAAGCTAGAATATGGAGGCCTGGGATGTTTGCATTCTTTAATTCAGAGTTCCCTTGTTGAGTTAAATAGTCTTATGCACTCAGAATATTTCCCCAGAAGGCACATTTGATAAATAATAAAACATACAGCACATTTCTGTCACGAAGGACTGACTGAAGTTTTGGGATGTTAGTAAGCTTTTAATTTTCGTGCCTCGCTTTATCTCTCTTTAACACTTTATTTTCTCAGCATTTCTTTCCACTTCCTCGCCTTTTTTCTTGAAAGCAAGTAATCCTTACACCCTAAATGGAACAGCAGTTTTAATTTGCTGCTATCATTTCTACCAGAGGTCTGTGGATGTTGTATAGCCATCCTTATATTTTTTTTTCTAGGCTTTTTTTTATTTATAAAAAAAAACTGCACACACACAAATAAACACTTATTTGAAAGAAGCCTAAAAAATCCTCAAAACCACAAAAATGCTGAAATATTTATATCTGCTGACTGGAGATTCATTTTCAGAGTAAAACACACAAAAACACTTCGACAGCCTCCATCAAATAAACTGACTTTGTAACTTTGGATGAGCAAAACTACATGTTTTCAAAGCTAGCTGCTTCATGGACTGTCTGAACTTATCTGTCTGTGTAATTGGGCCAGTTTCAGGTTCACTGGACATGTTTCTTTCTTAGACAGCTTTCATATAAAACATATTCTCATATTTTAACCTTCAAAATGCATTTGGGTCTGATTTGACCTGGAAGTGTTAAATAAAATAAAAAAATGATAAAATAAAATATTTTTTTTTTCACTTTTTAAAATGCCATATTTATGTGCCTAAATGTATTTATATTGTAAATTGCATAATAATTTGGAAATTGTTTAAAAGCTTTTTTTTTTTTTTAAATAGGAGTCCCTAATACAGTTTTTTCTTAATTGCTTTGGAACATTTAAGTACGTATGAAACATATTTTCATATTTTAACCTTTAAAATGCATTTTGACTGTTTTAAACAGGAATTAAATTAAATTAAATTAAATTAAATTAAATTAAATTAAATTAAATTAAATTAAATTAAATTAAATTAAATTAAATTAAATAATTATTTGTATATTTATGGTATATATATTTTTTATTTGATTTGAACTTTCTTTAATTTTTAATAAAAAAAAAATAAATGCTGTAATAACATACAAACGTGTACAAAAGTATAATTGGGTTAATTTGGGTTTACTTGAGAATTGGTCATTCAGACTTGCTGTTAACAACCAATGAAATTAAGTATTATGATATCAAATGTAAGACAAGTTGTTCAAACAACTGTGTGAGATACTGTACATGCCAATGGCCAAAGATTAAATGTGTATGGTTTTAGATACAGTGTGTTAAATCTGGCTTTAGATGCTGTAAAATATGGCTTTTAGATGCTATGCGCATCTGTTGAATGTAATGATGCAACTTTTGATACAGTGCAAACTTTCTAAATGCTAAATCAAAGCACAATTAAAGAAATTACAGCAGCAATATGTTACAATATCTAAGTAAACAAATCTAAGACATACTCTGGCTATACTTATCAACACTTAATAGACTTGGAGTCTATCAAGCACAGTGCCCCATTAGCATTTAATAGTTACTTTATCTTCACATTCCTCACATTATTGCTGTCACTGTAAAACTCACTAATGTTGTCAATTGCTCATGCAATATTTCTTTTCACTCATAACTGTTAGATTTCTTATGTCCAGGTGATTAAATCTCCCATCTGTCTGTGCTGTCACAGATTTAGCAGCTCTGAACAGAAAACTGCCATTCAGTACATATCTATAATTTCTGTGGCAATTAAAACAACTCTTTGCTGGAGCTGACAGGAATAAAAAAAATTGGTTATATGTTCAAAGAAAGTCAACATACTAAGAGAAGAACTGACTAAGAATGCAATGATGTTGACAGCCTCATTTATTTGCACACGCTCTCTGTGTTGTTTTAGCATCTGATTCAACTGAAACGGGAGACTGTGAAGGAACGTTTCATTTCTGGAAGCTTCTTCACAGTTGTATCCACAGTGACGATGGCATCTGTTTAACCACATCAATTCAAGCTCTAGTGGATCTGCAGCATTGCAACCGAAATCTTTTCGACATATTGTCAACATGAACCAAAATCTTTCAAGCCTCAGCTATTCAGTATTATCCAGGGCTGAAGTAAAACTTTGTTTTTGGGCAGCCGGTGCAGATCACAAATACTGTAGGTGTTTGCAGGAAAAGTTTTGGTATTAGTGATATTTTTTTTTTTTACAGGAGTAACAAAAGCTGAGCCCAAAATGGCACACTTACTTAATTATGCACTTTAAACTCAAAAGTCTTGTAACTTTACAGTATTGTCATTAATCTTAAAATAATTCCTTTGTCTTTGAAACTTTTTGTGCAGCTTTTACATTCACAAACCGATCTATTACATGAGTGCATGCGATGAACACCCGTATAAGTCCAAAAAAAACCCTAAAAAAACAAAACAAAATGAGATAATTGTGTGACGTTAATTGTATGTGTAGATTTTGTATACACAAACAGTTTGAGGATATTTTCACATGACAATGAGTCTGCATTTTAAACATTAAAATAGTGTCACGCGGAAAAAAACGTTTATGTCCACTAAGATAAATGGAGATGCCGCTTGCTGTCATGTCCGCTTCAGACATTAAAAGCCAAATCCTCTGCAAAAAAAGGAGATCCGACATGAACAAATGGATGGACAGAGTAAGGAAGGCTTTGAGGGACGCTGGAAAACCATATTTAACACAAAGAGGAGAACAAAAATCAGGGGAAAATCCACCGAAAGAGGAAGAATGTGACGTGATCTATCTCTCTCTCGTGCGAGAGGAGTGCTAAACAGCACAAGAACAGTTAACCTATCAAAATAAACCACACACCATATACAATGAACCTGTATCAATACATATTTCCCAACAGTGCTGTGTAAACTACTGTAAGGAGAGTTTATTTGTTTATATATTTACTTATATTGTGAGATGGCGGAGCGCAAGAACAGTTTGCAGTAGTATATAGCACTGCGCCAGCTTTCTACAAGGTCCACTATTAATAATAATAATTCCTTACATTTGTATAGAGCTTTTTTAAATACTCAAAGCGCTTTACACAATGGGGGGAATCTACTCATCCACCACCAGTGTGCAGCATCCACCTGGATGATGCGACGGCAGCCATATTGCGCCAGACCGCACAACAGCTGATTGGTGGAGAGGAGACAGAGTGATGAAGCCAATTATGATATGGGGATGGTTAGGAGGCCATGGTGGACAAAGGCCAGTGGGCAAATTTGGCCAGGATGCCGGGGTTAAACCCTTACCCTTAAAGGACATCCTGGGATTTTTAACGACCACAGAGAGTCAGGACCTTGTTTTAACTTCTCATCGAAAAGACAGAGCTCACTGAGCAGTATAGAGTCCCCATCAATATACTGGGGTTTTTGGACCCACACAGAGCACAGGTTGAGCGCCCCCTGCTGGCATCACTAACACCACTTCCGGCAGCAACCATAGCTTTCCCATGTGGTCTCCCATTCAGGTACTGACCGGGCGCAGCCCTGCTTAGATTTAGTTGGCAACCATGTGAGAGTTGCAGAGAGCTAGCTGCCGGCACTATCCAAACATACAAGAGGTGATCAAAAGTTCAGAGACTATGCCTATGATGATAAAGATTTATTTATTTATTTATTGCTTATTGTTAATAATTGATTGTTATTGCCTATACTGTAAGAAGGTCTATGTATTGTACATTGTTCATACTGTATTTTATGTTCCTGAATAATACTAATAATAATAATAAACTTGAAAGAAATGCTTAAAATTAACTTGAAGTCTTTGCTACTGTATTAAAACTAAGAAAAGGATTCAGATCTTTAGTGGTTTAAAGTGAAATGATGAATTGGAGTTATACTGTTATTCCACAGTAACTGGACATACTGTATACTGTTCTTCCACATTTGAGAAATACACATCACAATAACTCTGTATTTTTAATACTGACACTAAAAAAAGTATCTCTTTAGAACTAAGAAGCTTCATTTAAAAAAATAAATATATATATATATATATACATATAATACATATGATACATATAATATGTATATGTATAATATGTATATAATATAATGTTCACACTCCAAATGAAAAAAAATCGTATTACTCAAAATTTGAATATATGGACTTATATGATTCGTCGTCTCAAGGCCTCACATGTTACATCAGAACCGATACTGAACTGGCAAAGCAGGATTTGATATTGTGGAACATAGATTTCCAAAGGTAATTTATTCATGTGATAGAAAATGTGATTTTTTATAATTTTTTTGTTTTTGTAAATGTCTTTTTATTTATATAATTTATAATTATTCTGAATATTTAATTTAATTTATCATCACCTATTATCAGTGGTGTAAGGTAACCAATTAGAAATACACAAATTACTGTAATTGATTAGGATTCTCAGGAATTGTAATTTACTTTTTTTAAAATGTGCTTGTTTAGCTTTACATTTACTTGTAAACATCACTGTACTTTTACCTTCAAACTGCAGTCACTGCTTTATATGTTTATTTATTTTTATTTTTTGATGCCCAGAGTGATTGGCTAAGTAGAATAATCAGTCCTGTGTTTACCATCCAATAAAATTTCGGATAGAAAAATTGCATCAGACAGACTGACCTCAACACAGCAATCATGTAAATTGTGAAAGCATTAAAAGTGTCCAAGAAGATGCAAAGTCATTACACAACAAATCAAAGCTACACAAGCTTGGTTTTTGCGGTGTCACTCATGGCTTGTTAGTCAGAGTTAAAACATTTATACAGTTGTCTAAGCATTACCATATCATCACAGCTAGATTTGTGCCCCTTAGGTTATGCAGATTTAGCATATAAACACATTAACCTGCTTTCTGTCAGCTTATTATAGGTGCATATATTATTGTAATGTGTTCACACATTACATTCATCTCACATTTTCAATGTACAGTCAGTAAATGGCAAATAATTGAACTTCCACTTGCCTTACAAAGAAATGGCATAGTCGCAAAATGGCTAGTTTTAATTTGAAGGATATAATGTGGGGAAACTTTTAGAAGGGATACTTTTTACTCATACATTGAGTAGTATAGCACTATATTTTTTGGGGGAAAAGTAATGTTACAGTACAGTACAGTCAGTTTTTTTAGCACCCTTTCCACCACTGCTTATGGCCAATTTAAAGAATCCATTCTGGATAAAGTTCACAATGAAAAAAAATGCTGATACAGCATGCTGATACAGTAGAATATCTAAAATACTTTATGTACTACACACTCACTGGCCACTTTATTAGGTACACCTGTCCAACTGCTCGAGAAAGCAATTTCTAATCAGCCAATCACATGGCAGCAACAACTCCGTGCATTTAGGCATGTAGACATGCTCAAGACGATCTGCTGCAGTTCAAACTGAGCATTAAAATGGGGAAGAAAGGTGATTTAAGTGACCTTGAATGTGGCATGGTTGTTGGTGCCAGACAGGCTGTCTGAGTATTTCAGAAACTGCTGATCTACTGGGATTTTCACACACAACCATCTTTATGGTTTACAGAGAATGGCCAAAAAAAAAAGAGAAAACATCCAGTGAGCGGCAGTTTTGTGGGTGCAAATGCCTTGTTGATGCCAAAGGTCAGAGGAGAACAGCCAGACTGGTTTGAGCTGATAGAAAGGCAACAGCAATATCGGCTTATATTTCTGCTCTAGGAATCAGTGATCTCAACAATCCTCACCCTTATAAAGTAGCAAACTATTTTATTTATCAATCCATTCAGCATTATTTATTCTCCTCTTTCCACCAAAGCTACTACAATATGATCCAGTCATTCATCAAAAAAAGAACACTAGTGTGAAATGGTTTAATTATGTTGTCTTTTATTTTCAAAATACCCAGTCTAGCACCTTAGAAAGAGAGCGAGAAAAATCAATACCTGCCTCACCAGACCTCTAACAGTCAATGACGCACCTTTCAGAAATGAATCCATATTTGTCTCCTGGAGGTACCGTTTGAAGCGGCTCCGGCCTGTTCCAGAAATATCTGTTTATTCCAACATTACAGTACATTCATCTGTATAGTTTATTTCCAACTGCTTCACGCTGCTTTTGAACTCTACATTTCTTAAACAAAGCAACGTTTTACCAGCTAAAGCTAAAAGCGATCAAAATAAAAGGAAAGGCATCTCAAGGACAACGCATTCTCGTCTCCTGAATGAGCTCCAAACGGAAATTAAAAGCGCAACAAACAAACAAACAAATGAGCACATTTAGTTCCAATGAAAGAAACTATGTATCCTGACCTATTTTACTAGGACTTTGGAAGACAGTTTTGCCTGAACAAGACGACAGGTGACAACGCAGCATGTGAAGATATAGTTTCCACCTGTGCGCTGCCTGTTAAAGCATGCTGAGTGCTGGAAACTGTAAGCTCAAAGTACGCTATAAGACAGGAGTTTTGACCTTTCCGTGTCTAATTTACACTTTCACATACACACATGCAAATACACACACTCCCAAGGTTGCTCCCTCTGCAGGTTACTGTCAAAGCAATCTCTTCCTTTGCCATTTAGTGGCA
This sequence comes from Danio kyathit, assembly GCA_903798195.1. Taxonomy (NCBI): domain Eukaryota; kingdom Metazoa; phylum Chordata; class Actinopteri; order Cypriniformes; family Danionidae; genus Danio; species Danio kyathit. The sequence goes on along the minus strand of LR812529.1, from coordinate 24,124,325 downwards.
GGTGGCCGTACTCGGGTCCACGGGGACACTCATTGTTTTCTCAAAGAGCAACGGCACAATAGGTGTGACAGGCCTCCACTGCCTGACTATCTCCAGCCTCTCCCTCTGCAATGACTGCTAAGAGTTTTTTTTTCCTTATCAGATTCTGATCTCACCATGGAACAAAACCCCTTAAAGGTCAAATGCGGGCGTCTTTGAGCCGCAGTATGTTTGCTTTCTTCTCTTTGTGATTTTCTGATTTACTTTTTTTTTCATCCATTGATCATAAAGTTGACCTTCCAAAGGACACGCTCACTACAGGCCTTCCGGATCTCCAGTGCCTTTTTAAAACAGCCTCTGTCTTCTTGATTCTTGTCACAAATGAGTTAGAGATGCACGGCATATGCATGTTTGGTTCAATTGGTTTAATTATTTGAAACTCAAAAAGTATTTCTTATTATTATCATAATTGATGTGCATAGCAGTTGTGGTGCTTGATTATTATTATTATTTTTGTCGTAACTGATTTTTGACAAATATTCTAGAAGTTAAAAACGTCAAATAAAAAAAGCTATGAAAGTTGGTCTAGAAAAAAAAAGATTTTTTTAGCACATTTCTAAACATAATAGTTTTAATTACTCATTTCTAATAACTGATTTATTTTATCTTTGTCATGATGACAGTAAATAATATTTTACTAGATATTTTTCAAGACACTTCTATACAGCTTAAAGTGACATTTAAAGGCTTAACTAGGTTAATTAGGTTAACTAGGCAGGATAGGGTAATTGTTCTGTAGACTAATACTAGTAAAATAAAATAAAATATATAGCTTAAAAGGGGTAATAATTTTGACCTTAAAATAGTGTTTAAATTTTTTTTAAACTGCTTTTATTCTAGCCGAAATAAAACAAATAAAGACTATTAAAATAAAGACAAAAAAAGACTTTCTCCAGAAGAAAAAAATATTATCAGACATACATACATCCTTGCTCTGTTAAACAACATTTGGGAAATATTTAAAAAAGAAAGAAAAATTCAAAGGGGGGCTAATATATATATATATATATATATATATATATATATATATATATATATATATATATATATATATATATATATATATATTAGCCCCCCTTTGAATTTGAAACAGCCCCCCTGTTTATTTTTTCCCCTAATTTTCAAAAAAAATATAGCTCAAAGGGGCTAATATTTTTGACCTTAAAATGACTTTTACAATTTTTTAAATTGCTTTTATTCTAGTCGAAATAAAACAAATAAGACTTTTACCAGAAGAAAAAATATTATCAGACATAATGTGAAAATGTCCTTGCTCTGTTAAATATTATTTGGATAAAATTAAAAAAGGAAAAAAAAATTCAAAGGGGGGCTAATAATTCTGAATTCAACTGAGTACACCCCGTTTCGGAAATGAATATTTTTATTCATTTCTCAGTGAATATAGTTCATATGTTTTAGTGCATTTAAATAAATAAACAGATTTATTAATTGGATTTATTTATATGTTTTAATCACTGAACGTCTTTAGAAATAGGCTGACGCTACATTTAAATTCATGCGAAATATTGGGGAAAAAAATACAAACTTTTTTTTTTGTTTGTTTCTCTTGAATTATGCCATTTTAATTTTTTTTATTTGCATTTTTCCCCTAACATATACATTTGGATTTACTAATTTTGGATCTTTATCATAAGATATTTTATTTGTTAGATTAGCTCCAGATTTGTCTTTAGTACTGACTAATCTAATGTATATGCACAAATATAATACTGCAAAGCTTTCTATAGAAAATAATAATTTAAATGAAAAATTTATTTAAATGAGAAATGTTGTAAATATATATGTTTGTTTTTTTCAACCTAAAAAATTCTGAACACTCAAAAAGGAACAATATTTAAAGCGCTTTTATTTAAAAATGTATCAATAGTTTTATTTAACATTGTTATTTAAATGTTTCAACCAAAAAAATAACAAAAGAAAGACGAAACAAATACAAATTAAGATAACACATTAAAATAATTAGAAATGGCAGAAATCTAGCAGAATTTGTGTGAAGCAATGTTGGCAAAAACAAACAAGCAAGCAAACAAACAAGCAAACAAACAAACAAACAAACAAACAAACAAACAAACAAACAAACAAACAAACAAATAAACAAACAAACTAAACAAATAAATACATAAGATTTAAATAAATAAATAATACAGTGGGGGAAATAAGTATTGAAAAACATTTTTTTCTCAGAAAACATATTTCTAAAGGTGCTGTTGACTTGAAATGATCACTAAATGTTTGTAACAACCAAAAAAATCTATATGTGCAAAGAAAACAAAACTAGTTAGTTTACAAATTAAGTTATGTGCAATAAAAAGAAATGACACAAGAAGTATTGAACATACGATGAAAGGGAAGTGTAGAAAGGCAGTAAAAGCCCAGACAGTAGCTGAAATCTCTCAGTAGTTCTTCAGCAACCCTCTGCCCTTTCTCATTGTAAATTAATATTAGTTGCTTCAGTGCAACATCTACATTAGCAGGATGATGAAACCAGGGTGGACATTTCAGCAAGACGATTATCTAAAACACAGCCAGGGAAACTAACCTGTCACCTGACTTAAATCCAATAGAAAATACAAAATAAAAATCAGATTTGATAGACAAGACCCACAGAAACATTTTAAAGATTTTTACACTCTGTTGCATCTTTAGGCTGCCATCACCAAAAAAAGAATTTCATATAAAGTATTAAATGCATTTTAGCAGTTCAGTACTTTATCTTTCTGTCATTTCATTGTTATTAACCATAAGTCAAAGGATTTGAGATTTTTTGTTTTTTTTTAGTTTAGTTTAGTTTTATTTTTATGTTTTTATTGTTTGGGTTTAACACAATTCCGTTTTAAAAGCTCCTTTAGGAATATCATTCTCAGGAAAAAAAAAATCAATGCTTATTTTCCCACTGTTATAATAATAATAATAATAATAATAATAATAATAATAATAATAATAATAATAATAATTATTATTATTATTATAAAAATTATTATTATTATTAAAATTATTATTATTATTATTATAAACAACCAAACAAGCTGCAAATGAAAGCTCTAGTCAACAACAAAATACCTTCTTTTGTGTTCTGCAGAGGAAAGCAAAGGCCGCCCAGATTGAATAACACATGGATGAATAAATAATGACAATTTTGACATTTTTCGGTGGTGAATTTTCCTCCAAAGTCACCTTTTTCGCAATGTGAGATGTATAATATGTTTGCGCATATTTGTCACGATTTGAATAAGTCCATGCCACAAATTCTCTGCTGCATTTCTAATTTTACAGACCAAGCGTTTGCGGATTTTCATTTCAGCCTGCGAGTCCTCCAAAACGAACAGCACAAGAAAGCCTCACACACACACACACACACACATGCACACCTACACACTCACTCGCACACACAACTGACTTATCTCATATGGTCTGAAACCACATTCACATACTCCTCAACAAGGCTTCTCACCTCTCACATCTCATCAACTCTGGAGCCTTTTGGCAGGTCCTCTGAGCTCCCTGTTAATAAATAAACATTTGCCGCACACACACAAAAAAAAGAAAAGAAAGTTTAAGAAGGACGTGTATGACCTCTCTGTCAGTCTCGCCGTAACTTTTCTGTGTGTTCAGCCATTGCAGAGCTGGAAAATCCATTAGACACGATTGCTGTGCTGGTAACGCTGCCGAGAGAGCTAAGCAAAATCCGTTTTCTGGGAGACTGAAAAATGCTAAGGTTGTCAAGCTTGAAAAGAACGACATAATACCTGACACACTTAATGGCTTACACAACCACAGCGACCCCTTCCTATTTCCCGCTAATTCTCTTCCCCGATACGGCATTACATCGGAAAAGCCAATGATTTAAGTGCGCAATTTTTGACGTGAACTTTATTAGCCTCCGTTTCTCCATGCGAGCTTATTAAAAATAAAGACTTATTTACAATGCCTGACTCTTTCCGCATTATACCATTTCCACTTACATACCCAGCTCTTATTGAAATGAATCAATTTTCAGCCATCTTCAAGCTTTCATATCGGCCCATAAATAGCTTGCTAACATTCGGCTCGTTTTATCCGCAGCCTGGAAGCAGCACACATTAATATGTGCAATAAATATATCCCTGGCCATCCGACGAGCTAGACAGCCTTTAATTTGCCTATTAAATCAGCGCAGTTACTGATGAGCCTTATATATAAAGAGAGGCTGGATCGAAATGCAGGGAAAGGTGAAGTGGCTAAATATAGGGCTGATCAAATCACGTTTCTGTTTATTTTAAATTAAAGAAGCTGACATTGAATTATTTGGGAATGCATGGCTACACATATTTAAAAGAAAAATTATAATCAAAAATGTGTTCTTGAGTTTTTTACATCTGTAAATCAACACAGCACCTCAAATATTTCTAATTGACTGTGTGAAAGGATCTACACACAGGAATGAATCTAAATAAATTATGATTACTAAATATTTGATGGCAATGTGAATGTGAACACTTTCAAATAGTCAATAAGTAATTAAAGTTACATAAGTAGATATTTAGTACAG
>LR812529.1:23454737-23494737 GCA_903798195.1 Danio kyathit | reverse complement strand
TAAAAAACATCACAATGTAAATAAGTTTTCATTTAATAATAATATGTAAATAACAAAATTTTGACAAAAATGTCAGATAGAAACCTTATAATTTTAAGGTGATGATTAGTCAATAAAATAAAGTTGTTCATTGTTAGTTCATGTTAACCTCCCGGTGCATTAACTAATGTTAACAAGCATGAATTTGGATATCAATATTGAATTAGTAAATGTGTTGAACCTTTAAATAAATGCTCTGGAAGTAGTTGTTTATAATTAGTACATGTTAGTAAATGCATTAACTAACAAAACATTATTATATGGTGTGACCATCAAAACCTTTGAACACAAAACAAACAAATAAATCCAAACGTCTGTTTCTATTGAACGGAATGCTGAATTAGGATATTATTTTATTAGGAAGGGTGAAAAATGGTCAAATACAAAACAAAAACGACCAAAAGAAAAAATAATCAAAACTTTTGCCCACAAGAAGCCACAACATACACTAACTGGACCACTTTTATAGGTACACCTGTCCAACTGCTTGTTAATTTCTAATCAGCCAATCACAGTCAGCAGCTCAATGCATTTAGGCATGTAGAAATGGTCAAGACAATCTGCTGCAGGTCAAACCGAGCATCAGAATGGGGAAGAAACGTGATTTAAGTGACTTTAAACGTGGCATGGTTTTTGGTGCCAGACGGGCTGGTCTGAGTATTTCAGAAACTGCTGATCTACTGGGATTTTCACACCTGGTCTGATGAGTCTCGATTTCTGTTGTGACATTCGGATGGTAGGATCAGAATTTGGCGTCAACAACATGAAAGCATGGATCCATCCTGCCTTGTGTCAACAGTTTAGGCTGGAGGTGGTGGTGTAATGGTTTGGGGGATATTTTCTTGGCATACTTTGGGCCCATTAGTACCAATTGAGCATTGTGTCAATGCTACAGCCTACCTGAGTATTGTTGCTGACCATATCCATCCCTTAATGACTACAGTGTACCCAACTTCTGATGGCTACCTCCAGCAGGATAACGCGCCATGTCATAAAGCGTGAATCATCTCAGACTGGTTTCTTGAACATGATAATGAGTTCACTGTAGTCAAATGGCCTCCACAGTCACCTCAATCCAAAAGAGCACTTTTGGGATGTGGTGGAACAGGAGATTCGCATCATGGATGTGTAGCCGACAAATCTGCAGCAACTGCGTCTTGCTATCATGTCAATAAGGACCAAAATCTCAACATTTTCAGTACCTTGTTGAATCTAAGCCACGAGGGATTAAGGCAATTTTATAGGCAAAAAGTGTTCCAACCTCTTACTAGTAAGGTGTACCTAATAAAGTGGCCGGTGAGTGTATTAGCTGTTTCTATTGCAAACATTTTAAGTATTAAAAAACACACATATTTATCAAATATATTACTTGACGCACAAAAACATGCAAGTAAACAAATAAATAAATGCATTATTTGTTTAAAACAAGCAACTTGACCTCAGCACGTGACGTATTTTAAACGTTGAAAAAAAAACTGGTTTCCATGGTTTCAGAAACTTGTGCAATATGCTAACTTATTCTATTAATAAGGCATTAAAACAGTGTAGATTGATCCAGAGAAGCTCAGAGTACTATACTTACAGTCAATGCGTAGGTAGTCATTGAGCAGCTGAAAGAGAGGAAAACTGTCCCAGCTGTCCGGTGGCTGGACTTCCAGAGCCGCGTCCATGTCCACAGCATACAGAGACAGAAACGTCTCAGCATGTTCAACCATCAGATCCGACCACCACGCAAACGCCTGCAGACGTACCACCAGACAAGAAGCAAGAAAACAAGAGCCAGAAAACGAGAAATTAGAAATTAGAAAAACACTCATTTAATGTAATATAAAGCCCTTTCTCTTGAAGTGTGCATACTGTAAGGTTATGACAGTCCACAGATCTATTAAAAAAATCATATTATAAGAAAATCACCTATTATAGTAAAAATAACAGTTTTGCGATTGATGACGAAGTTTCCAAAAGTGTCATTTGTGATGTTTGTGTCTGTGGAAAGTCATGAGCTTATCTCATGCACTCCAACTCTCATGCTCTCTCTTTAATCTCTCCTACGACTCATTTATATTTTAAATACATCCTTATTTTCTTTACATTTTAAAGATGGAAAGTAAATGCACAGGCATTGATGCCCCTGTTGCAGAAAAATTCCCTGCATGCAGCAAAAGCAGGATCAGCAGCACAGTCTTTGAAGTTTGTATTATTTTTCTGATCAAATTATCATATAATCATGTCTTTTTTGTAGCTACTGATCCACTTGTGCTGCATATCTGTCCTATGCATGTCAATGGAAGCTTGTTTCTGCCATTGAATAAAAATGCATAAATGGTAATTGTCAATTATTATTTTTCTTATCTCACAATTGTGCTGTTTTTTTTTTATTTTTTAGAACTGCAAGTATATTTCTCTCATTTATATCATTTTGGGTTTATATTTCAGAAATTTCACATTAAGATCTCTCAATTATGAGTTCACATTTTGTAAATCTGACTTTTCCTCAGACGTGCTTGTATTCTGAAATAGCAACTTTATTATTGACTTTATTTCATGTCATTGCAAGGCTATAGATGTTCTAGAAATTCTCACTTTATTGCAATTCAGAACCATTTTTTGGTCAGAAATTCAATATATCATTTTTTACAGTAGAACTTCCAAGTATGTGATAATCTCATATTTTGTTCTATATAAATTATATTAATAAGAAATATCTTCTGAGTAATAAGCCAGAATTGCAAGTTCTAAACAAAACGTTTAAACAGAAAGACAAGAAAAGTCTATATTTTGAAATTCAGTTTCACAGATTTTTTCAGAGAGTATTGGAAGTTTGTGTGTTTTAATAGCAGATTTATTTCCTGCAATCTTGAAAAACAAACTCAGAATTGCAACATTGCCTATAAACTTGCATTGCCTTCTGAGAAAAAAACATCAGAATTGTTAGATGTAGACTTAAAATGATGAGATGTATTTTAGATTTGCAAGAAGATTATTATGAGCTTCAGGATATGAGCTTCTATTTTGAAACTCAAAGGTTTGTATCCAACAGCAATCAATTTTGAAACAGATCTTGGAAAAAAGATATATATATACTTGCATTTGCAGAATTCTAAGAAGAAACAAAAAATCAAATGCCAAAATTGTAAACCAAAAATTGTGGAGGAAAAAAGTCAAAACTGTAAGAAAAATAGCAATGACCTTTTTTGTATTTTTTTTATATACTGTGATGGAAACAGGCTTCCATAATATCTTGCAACTGCAATTTATAAATGCAGATTTGCAAATCTCCACAGAATAAAAAAATCATTGCAATTTTATATTTCACAAATCATCATTTTTTCTCTCTTACAATTTACACTTTCTCTGAATTATGAGTTTATTTCTTACAATTGTGATTGGTTTCGTTTTTTTCGCAATTCTAAACCTTTTTTTATTTTTAGAACGGACCACAAATTCCAGAATTGTGAGATATAAAATATCAATTAATATTTATACTCTTTTATTCTGGGGCAGAAATAAGCTTCCATGTGGGTTAGTAAATGAACAGTTACTGTAATGTAAAATATTGCTTTTTCTACTAAAAATAAAGGCATGCTATTATCACTGACCACTCAAACAATCTATTCATCCTTTCAACACCTCTCTCAAAACTAAGAAAAGTGTTTTTTGATTACACTTTAATATTGGTATAAAGCTGGTAAGTGAAGCTAGCAGACCAAACCAAGCTGAAGGACACAAAACAGAGGAGAGTTTGGAGATTACTGGGGTTGTGCAAGGCTGAAAATGAGACCCAGTCCCAGTCCCATTTTCATTTTTTTTTTTTTTTGAGGGGATCTGCTTCCACACGTGAAGCACTGTCCCCTTTGTGCTTGTGGAGGAACACAAGCCACTTGCTCAACGCTCCATGGGAAATGTTGATCGGGGAGAGGATGGGTGTCCAGGCAGAGATGGGGAAGAAAAAAAATTAGGAGGGAGAAGGTGGAAATCCCTCCATCCATGGTGCAGGGGCTGACATGCACATGGAGGAGGCTCTATAGTGTCTACATACCTCTTTACCCTGTCCAACGTTTCCCAGCCAACAAACAGGTAATGGAAAACAGTGAGAGTTATGTCAGATTTTCTTCACTGTGTTTTTTATACGAGCAACTCATTATTTTAAATGCTTCACCATTAAAGTGATTTAAAGGAACACTCCACCTAAAAACATTTAAATTAAATAATTAATGAAAAACTATTGTATAACTCCCCTAGAGTTAAACAGTTGAGTTTTGTCATTTTTGAATCCGTTCAGTTGATCTTGACTTGTGTCTAGCAGGATCACTTTTAGCTTAGCTTAGCATAGTTCATTGAATCAGATTAGACCATAAATGACCAAAGAGTTTTGATAATATTTCTATTTAAAGCTTGACTGTTTTGTAGTCACATACTGTAGTGTACTAAGATCAATAAAAATTAAAAGTTGCTATTTTCTTGGCCAAATGGCTAGAAACTATTCTCTCATTCCCACATAATAATCAAGGAATCAGTAACATTGCGCCTGCTGCAGCCATGGTACACTAGCAAATTTCCTTGATTATTACTTTTCATTTTCCATTGGTCTTACAATAGTACATGATGTAGTTCATGATGAACTACAGAAGAAACTGATCATTTTGAGGGAGATGCTAATGGTCTAATCTGATTCAAATAACTATGCTAAGCTAAACTAAAAGTGCTCCTATCAGACCAGGATATCAACTGAATGGATTAAAAACTGCTAAAACTCAACTAGTTTTTTAAAAAGTGGAGCATTCCTTTAAAAGTGCAATTGAATTGAAAAACAATTTGAAAGCAAATAATTAACACAAAAATGTTAACTTAATTCTTATGCCTGAGACCATTGGTAGCTTTGTTGTAGGTTTATTATTTTTTGAATATTTGTGTGCATGTTGCACATGCATAGATCTGCTGAACATGCAAATTCAGTGGCATGATAAATGGCTGGATTGTGTAAATTACTGTAAATGATCCCATGCATTTTAGTGGAAATGTTTAATAAAACGGTTTTATGCTCTTAAAGGGATAGCTCACACAAAAATGGATAACAACTTTGCAAATCATGTTTTTACCACTGTCAGTTTAACATTTTAAACTGATATTGTGAATAATATTATATATTTTTGTTCATATAATTAGAGTCCGTGTGGTACCAATATATAAACAAACAAACCAAAACAAAAACATAAAGTTATATTTTTGTGAGTTTTGGGTGAGTTATCTCTTTAGTGGTTTAGTGAACCTGTTACCAGAAGTGTTTAATGGCAAAACAAAAATGAAAATCAAAGAAAATAAAGATGACAAAATTAAATCTAATCAAGAAAAAGTAAATGAAAACAAACAAAAGTAAAAACTAAATCAAACAACAAAATTGGAAAAAATTAAATTAAAACAACTAAAACTGAAAACAACAACAACAAAATAAAACAATATAATTGAAACTAAACGCTCGATAAAAAAATTAATCAAAACAAACAAAAATCAAATCAAACTAAACCACGATTTAAAAGATGAATAGAAAGAGTAAACGTACTACAGCGTGTTAATTTATTTATTTGTTTTTACATTTATGGACATTGACCATAGTAATATATTCATTATGTTGTTAATTATGCAATCTTTCTAAACAAAACAATGTTAGGATAGCAAACTTGAAATGAATTGGCTGTATTTCAAACATAAAAACAACTGTAGTAACTTTGTCCATTGACTCTGATGGCCCTCAACACTTGAATGTACTCAGTCAATGTGACAGTCATTTCAGTTCAGTTAATTCTACAGAGAATTGACTCTATCTATACATCTATAACAACTGCATATATCTTAAATTCTGAATTAACTGAAATAAATCTACAATCCACCACCCTTGCCGGTGCCTGAACCCTATTTTGCCCATGTAATGGCCTTTTCCAGGGCAGGCCAGATCATGAGGCTGGCATGCAAGCGCAGGTACGGCACAGATGACAGCAAAAAAAAGTAAAAATCAAATAAAAAAATACTGTACCCGCCTGACCTCCCGTACTTGAGCGTGTAGCCTGGCGGAACATGATTTAAAAAACACAAAACACACAATATATTCTGCTGTTGTTTGTAAAAGAATGACGGCTACTCTAATAGGGATTGCTCCCTAACAGTGCTAGCAGCCATTGGGGAAGCATTTTTTTTTTAGATGGAAAACATTTAAAAGAATAGTTTGCCCAGAAATAATATTACTGGATTTTCTCATGATTATTTATATGACCTTATTTCCTCTATTAACAGAACAAAAGGCATTGGGAGAAATATATTTCAGAATTTTTCTTTTTTTCTTCATTCACTCAAATGGGACTCAATGTAAATCATTTTTGATGGTGCAAAAATCATATTTAGCTAGCATCAAATTAATACAAACAACCCTGGCAGACAAATAAACTCTATATAAAACAACTTACAGATTAAAAAAAAAGAAAGTTAGAAATTTCCAACACAATAATTATTTTTGTGCACTTCAGCAAGACATTGACAGATTTTTTTTCTTTTATTTATTATTTGTTCAGCAATTTAAGTTTTTTCTGCTCTGTTTAATTAATTGACCTGAAAGTTCATTAAAAATGGTAATAAAATACAATACATTACAATCAAAACTTTTAATCATAATCACACTGTACTTGAAAAAAATGTGAAGGTGTAATCTGCCGATTGTCCTGCAGGTGACCTCTTAACTTTTTTCTTACGATACACATAGGTTTTAACAATTTTCTACTTATCATCTATTATGCTTTTGGGAAGCCCTGTTCACTTGCATTAGATGAAGAAAAAATCTGGAATTATTGGAACCTTAATTTCTCTTTGGCTGAAAAAAGAAAACCATTTACATTTTGGATGGCCTGGAGGTGAGTGAATAATTAGCATATTTTCACATCATTTCAACTGTTACTTCAAGAGTTATAGTTATAATTCTGAAAGTTGTACACTTCTGTAGTTTTATATTCAAGCAGCAGTTTGTTTTGAAGCGTAAATCTGCTCCTGATGTACTTCATTTCATGCTTGTGTATTTAGGCATGTAATATGTCAAGCATGTCATGTCTGGCACATTCACCTCTGCATGATGTTCCTCGTTTTGCTGAAGCACCTCAATGACTAGCTCGGCCAGACGGAGTGTGTCCTCAAGCTTTTTGGCAGGCGTGACTAAGGCCCTACATTTTCTGTGGCACAAAGGTACAAGAGTAAATATGGACAAAACAGAGAACATACACAAAAAAAACAGACTTTGCTCTCTAAACTACAACTACACTACAAATGTTTTTTTTTTAACTGACAGCATACTGTCTACAATATAGAACAAATATCGTACCTTTAACAATGCTAGTAATTAAAAGTAATGTCACTACATAAGCATATCTGCTATGAAGCAAACTTTTAGATGTGACTTAGGATGTTTAAATTTTCATTTGAATTTCATAAACAATTTCTCTGGGGACAAAAAAAAAGAAAAAACTGACTTAATGAACCACAAATTAGCTGCTGCATATATCAACTGTGCTATCTTAGTTAACGGCTTAACTAATCTTGACACTCTGTCAACACTCAGCTCTGTAGACATGAACCATAATGAGTCAATAAAGAAAATGCAAGTATAATGAGTCAAATCATGGAACTGAGGGGGAAAAAACTGATAAAAAAACAACAACAAATATGTTATAGTCATCATGCATAATGTTCAGCACATGCAGGAATACATGTCATCACATTTCTTACCTTTCTCTTTAAATACACAGATAGCACCTTTCTCTTAAAGAGATGGTTCCCTCAAAAATGAAAATGTCCTTACCATATCTACCTTTGTGATTAATCGAAGAAAGATACTCAAACAGATACAAGTGGATGAGTAATTGATGGCAGCATTTTTATTTTCAGGGGAAGTATCTCTTTAAAAGGTTATACTTAAACTTAAAGGATCACTCCACTTTTTTATTTTAATAGGCTTATTTTACAACTTCCCTAGAGTTAAACAGTTAAGTTTAACTATTTCTAAATCCATTCAGCCGATCTCCGAATTTTAGCTTAGCTTAGCATAAATTATTGAAATGGATTAGACCATTAGCATCTTCATTCATTCATTCATTCATTTTCTTGTCGGCTTTGTCCCTTGCGGGGTCGCCACAGCGGAATGAACCGCCAACTTATCCAGCACGATTTTACGCAGCGGATGCCCTTCCAGCCGCAACCCATCTCTGGGAACTTCCACACACACCCATTCACACTCATACACTATGGACAATTTAGCCTACCCAATTCACCTGTACTGCATGTTTGGACTGTGGGGGAAACCGGAGCACCCGGAGGAAACCCACACGAACGCAGGGAGAACATGCAAACTTCACACAGAAACGCCAACTGACCCAGCCCAGCCGAGGTTCGAAGCTGCGACCCAGCGACGTTCTTGCTGTGAGGCAACAGCACTACCTACTGCGCCACTGCGTTGCCACCATTAGCATCTTGCTAAAGAAAATCAAAAACTAACTTACATAATTTTCCTGTATTAACCTTGACTCTTCTGTAGTTACACCATGTACTAAGGCCAACAGAAATTGGACAGTTGCTATTTTCTAGGCTGATGTGCTAATGTGAAATGCTAATGGTCTAATCTGATTCAATGATCTATGCTAAGCTAAGCTAATGTTCCTCTCACAAGTCCAGCTGTATGGTTTAAAAATTGTAAAATTGTGTACTAGGTGACTTGTAAAATGAGTTTATTTCCAAAAAAAGTGGAGTTTTTCTTTAAATATGTTAGTTGACAATAAGGAGAGTAGTAGCTAAGCGTTATTTTAAATTGAATTCCAACTGTACAACTGTGAAAATGGATGTGTTTATCACAATGAACACACACACACACACAATGTGAGGCAAATGGTACTGTTGTTTAAAAATGGATTTGCAAAGTAAAGAGATATCTTTGAGACCATGGTATACATGTTTTTATCTAAATAGGAAGGCTTTAGTATTGGCTGAGAGGGTGTTTGGTCATTGGATTTTTGTTTGTTTATCTGCTGCTGGATTTGTTTGTGCTCTCTGGGTTTTTAGGATCACTCATTATTCAACATTTGATGGAGGAAAACAAAGACAAAAGAACTATGAAGAGAAGTAATTGCATGTCAAAACAATTAACATGATTTTGAATAGTAACGCCCCTCTCAGTCAACTGTGCTTTCATCAAAACACAAAGCCACAGCCCCTAAATGTGAATTAACCCTCTGACCTTTCCTTTAATCGTTTCTCAGTCATCTTCAGTTGCTTCAGTAAGACAGAAGACTGAGGAAAGTGTAATATTTGTGGACTTTTAAAGGGTTACTGTCCATGCAGGGACAAAATGCCATGTAGTGCAACATCAGGCACTTCAATAGCGATGAATATAATGTGGCATTAGCATTTTGATTATTATGTTTCAAAAAGACTATTTGGAATACCTGATGGTGCTAATTCAAGACATTTTAGAATGATTTCTAAACCAATTCATAATGTGCATGGTAATATCAGAAATATTTTTCAAGGTTTTAGAAACCATCCCACAGTGACATAATGCCACCATATTCACGCCAATGGGAAATCACCACTATGATGTGGGGGAAAAAAAGCATTAATTGTGCATGTGTATTGCTATTTAAATGGATAGTTCACCAAGAATTGAAATGTACTCACTATTTACTCAACCTCATGTGGTTATAAATCTTTATGAGATTCTTTCTTCTGTTAAAAGCTGAAAACTTGTAAGGAAATACTATGGAAGTCAATGGTTATTGGTTTCCAACTTCAAGTTAAATGAATGTTCTTTTGTGTTGAACAAAAGAAAGAAATTGAAACACGTTCGGAACGAGTACATAAACGAGTAAATGATGACAGAATTTTCATTTATAGGTGAACTTTTATAGGTGCTCTCTTTCATTTATAGTGAATCTCTTTAACCCTTTTTATTATTTATTTTCAGAAACACTTTGCACTAAGGTTCAATTTGTAAACATTAGTTAATGCAAAAAAAATTGATGATGACATTTTTATTTAGAGATTTTCTTTTCATAAATAACAAAAAGCTACCATGCTTTCAGACCTTTACATTTATTTAGTTAAATTATTATTAAATACATTTAAAATCGACTATTATTATTCATATCAACATTCCTAAAGGTGCCATGAAATGAAAAACTATTTACCTAGGATTAACAAGAGCTCAAATGACATACCTGAGCTAAAAACCACTGAAAAAACAGATGAAAAGCACATAACTGTGTCGATACACTTGGGATTATTAATAGTAGGCTGCAGCAAAATTAAGGGTATTCTAGTAGTACAAATATGTCAGTCTTTATGGAGCAAATTATGACGGACAGAATATAAAATGTCCACACACACATCATCAGTGAGTTTATTTGAAAATTGCACAGAAGCAGTGATATTTGACCCGATTTTATGACCTGGTGGATTCCAAAACAAATCGCATGAAATTCCACCAAAATGAACTAAGATCAGTTTGTAATTATGCCAGGTTGTTCCAGGCTGACGTGAAAATACAAACAGATTACAGATACTGTAGCTCACTCTAGCCAAACTGACATCATTTGACAAGGCATCTCAATTTGTACATTTATTTTTTTGTTATTGACAACTGAAGTATACTTATTTTGTGTGCTGTGTTCATGCTTGACAGTTTACATCTGTGTAAGCTGCTGTGAAACAGGCAATCAGAGCAAAGCTAATCATTAATATTCATGACCCTTCCGAATAAGGTAAAAACAGACTTTTTATTGCACTTCAGGGGCAAATTCTAGAGTTTTAAATGGGCATGTAAATCCATTTCTAAAGAATTTGTCCACGTACCTAAGACACATACTGTATCAATGCATTCTATGGCACCTTTAATATCATGAAAAGTATTTATATTGCATGTTATTATTATACAATCATCAATTAACAACTGCTGTTGCATTATTAACAGTATTTATTTGCTATTTTATAAATTGTAAGATGTTAACCAATGTTACAAGATTGAATCTTATAATAAAGTGTTCCTGATCTTACTTTATGACACAATTAGTGCAGAGAAAGTATCACTTCAATCATTAATCATAATTAATACAGACAAACTATCAGTTTGTTATGAGTTTTAGGTATGAATTAAAGAAATACTCGCTCTGCATGTTCCATAGACTGGTAACATTTACACACAGCTCTTACCAGCTCATGGAAAATGCATCTTCACTTGGATGCAATGCAGACACTAAAGGAGAGATTGACATAACATTGTCGCAACATTTACATGGTTACCTTCATCACACCATGCGAATGTTGTGAGTTGGTTATGTTTTAAAGTGAAGGAGGGGTTTTAAAATGAATTTGATAGTAAGTCAGACAAAAGATGTCACCTGGATCCCTCTGATCCTTCTGAGATTTATCTACTAAAGAAGGAAGGCAGGAAGGAAGGAAGGAGGAAAGAAAGAAAGAAAGAAAGAAAGAAAGAAAGAAAGAAAGAAAGAAAGAAAGAAAGAAAGAAAGAAAGAAAGAAAGAAAGAAAGAAAGAAAGAAAGAAAGAAAGAAAGAAAGAGGAAGAGGGAGAGGAGAACAAAAGGGAGAGAGAAAATGAAGAAGAGGTCAGCTTTGTTTTTGTTTCAGATGTGAGATCTGATGGAGAAGTACTGTAGATAGAGAAGGAAAGAAAGAGGAGTGTGAAGAAAGAGCTGACAGTGACAGACCTGTGCTTCACTGTGTCATTCGCTGAGGGAATCACTACAAGAGCGAAAACAAACCTTTAAACAGGGCTGTAAAAGTCTGGTGAAATTATAATAGAGTTATTAAACTAATCATAACTGTTAGAAGTAAAATATACTTGCTTGAACATAAAAAGATTTCCAAATTAAATCAGACTATAAATCCAAGGAAAGTAAGCTATAGAGTAATGAAATGCTTTAATAGATCTGAAACTCTCACATTTTATTAATTTGGCAGCAATTTGCACACATATTCCTTGGTACAATGACACATTACTTAAAACATAAGTTGTTGATCAAATAAAAGTTATGAAAATAATTTGATTGGTTTGTTGTTTTGATAACTGTTGCTAGTCTGTTCTATTAATATATTTATTTACACCATAATGACCTGTGAAACAGCTTTTTAGTTTTTAGTATTTAATTAAGATGTTCTTTTGGTGAGTATGAGTTCATGTATGAGATCATAAAACAATGAGTGCATGTGTACGTATTTAAATAGTATTAATATGTGTGTGAGTAAATACATCTATACTGCATAAACTCAGTATGAATACATGTGTGAGTATGAGTACACATGTATATGCATGAGTATATGTGTAAATATATCATTCAATATGAATGCATATGTGAGTACAATTACACATATGAGCATGAATACATTATAATCAAATTGAATATGTGAGTATGAATACATGTATGGGTTTAGTGTGTGGATGAGTATACACATTTAGGAATACATGTATGAGTATATAAAAATCGGTGCAAATGTTTATGTGTGAGTATGAGAATTTTTGAGTACATACAATTCAGTATGAAAACATGCATAAGTACATTTAAGATTAGCCCTCCTGTCAGCTTTTTAGCAAATTGTTATCAAGCGATATTTATCAGAGCAAGGACATTTTTTCACAGTACTTCCTATTATATGTTTTTTTTATGGAGAAAGTCTTATTTCTTTTAGTTTGGCTGGAATATATATTTTTAAAATGTATCGATTGGCTACAGAACAAACCACAGTTGTCCAATGACTTGCCTAATTAACCCAACTCACCTAGTTATCCTAATTAATCTAGTTAAGACTTTAAATTGCACTTTAAGATAAATACTATTATACAACAGTTCTGTTTGGTTCTCGAATCTGACTGGCTGATAGCCGTGCGATATTTTGCAATATCAGAACTCATACAGCCTCTTCACTCTTGTGAATTACTCCTCCCACATAGAGTGACAGCAGATCAATAAAATCACTACATTTTGACAAATATTGTAGCTGTTGGACAACATGGCATACTTTTGAGGCTTTTTTAGTTGAGAATGTAGTTGTTTAGATTGCAACTATGCAGTTTATTTATAAGGATAGTGCCTATTTTAAATATACAGCGCATCGGCATCCATCAACCTGTACTGAGCAGAGCAAAGACGGTTGACGTTGTCCATCCACAAGATGGCGACAGAGACTAAATAATAAGCCCTTAGAGGAGGAAGAACCCAGCGTAATTTTAAACTACAGCTGATCAAATCATCATAAACTTTTAAGTGACTTTATAAGTCGACCTCTCTCTTTTGTATGTTGTAGTGCTGTATTTATCCCATAGTAATTGTAGTGTGATGAGTGTGAGATGGGACTCACATCTCAGGAATGTATGTATTTTGTGTTGGCCACTCTAGGTATAAACCTGAGTTACTTTTTGTTTCTAATGAGTCTCCTGTTTTCGCTACTGCAGACTAGTTCAGTAAAAAGAAAGAAAGAAAAAATGCCCGCATGTGTTTAGCATTTTTCCTTATCGCAAACACAACAGTAATCTGCTAGTGTTTGCGTTGCTTTGGCTTTTTCAGGGTTAATTATTGTGATATCCCAATTGCAACAGAGAAATACTGGGAAATGTCTCTAGACTGACTAGAGGGGTCTGGATGCAGATCTGGCACAGTGCAATCTGAGCTGCATCCAATGCTTTTTAATGCGCTCACCTAACCCCACCCCTAACCCTACCCTTCACAGTGACGTCACTCACTCCATTGATTGCATTGTGTCAGACATTGCATCGCTTAGTTATGCAATCTCAGCTTGCATCATAAAGGCTGCGTCCAGATACTATTGAGACTGACGGCATTTCATGCTGTTCAGCCTTATAATCTTAAAATGTCAGCAGAATCACCTGTTTTGTCATCACTTTAGACATTACGCTAGAGAATCATTCAAACACTAGCTCTAAAGTGACATGTGTGAATTAGCAACTGTTCCTGCTGTTCTGACGGTCAGCTGCAGATGTGAATGAATGGCGGAAGAAAGTAGTTCCTCACACAAAAGGGTTTTTAGACGCTCTTTTGTGTTTGATTTTATTTTTTATATACACGAGTATGCCGTTGAACTGTTGTATAAATGCAATATCACACACCTAGCAGTGCGATATGGCTGTATATTGTCACTGGTGGGATACTGGGGCATGCACGCCTCCCACCAGTGCCGATATACAGCCATATTGCACTGCTACGCGTGTGATATTGCTCATATACAGTTGAAGTCAGAATTATTAGCCCAACCTTTGAATTTTTTTTTAAATATATTTCCCAAATTATATTTAACAGAGCAAGGAAATTTTGACAGTATGTCTGATAATATTTTTTCTTCTGGAGAAAGTCTTATTTGGTTTATTTCGGCTAGAATAAAAGCAGTTTTTATTTTTTTTAAAACATTTTAAGGTCAAAATTAAGGTCAAAATTAAATCTTCTCTCTATTAAACAGAAATTGGGAAAAAAAATAAACAGGGGGGCTAATAATTCAGGGGGGCTGATAATTCTGACTTCAACTGTATCTTGCAAACTACAATGAATACAGGCATCACATAAAAATCTCTACAAGTACATGTATAAGTACATAAAATGAAATATGAGTCCTTTCTGTAATTGCAATTGTACTTCAGTAAAGTGGAAATGCCTGTATACCAATACAATTCAACTACTCAAGTTTTTTACATCCCTTCTTTTTTAAAACTTTTATAAAAAAAAAAAATTAGAATTCTATATAATTATTTTTGGAAATCTTCTATAAAGTTTACCTCTCTTACAAACATGTCTGAAACCAAATGAACCCAAGAAAGATAGTGAAGACGCACAGTGAAAAGCTGTTGAAGTGACAAAAACATGATGACTCCAAAAATCCCTGTGACTGTAGGTGATTTCAATTATTTACATTCACCCTGTACCTGACCAGAACTGTAAACCTGGGACACATCGATAAAAAAAACGACAAAGGTGAGGAGAAGTGACTTACACAAAAGCAAGTAAAAATGCATTCAAGTCACAAAACAGAAAGAATAAGCAGAAAACAAGCCCACTCTGATCAATCCACAGAAAGAGCTGTGACTGATTCACTCAACTGAAGATCCACACACTTAAAGAAAAAAAGGCAAGCAGACGAGAGGAGGATGGTGCGGGACAGAATGCAAAAAATGACGAAATGGATAACTGAAGTTTGGGAGGCGGAAGTGATGGAGTGGCTCCGGTTGAGCAGGGTACTCACGAATGGTTAAATCCATCACTTGTGACGCCAAACAGAAGACAGGATGCTCATACATTTCTCTCTTTTTCCCTATAAAAGAGGATCGGGGCATGCAAGAGCAAGGGGTCAGAGGAGAAAGAGAGAGGAAGAAGCACAACGGCTGCATGAGCACTGAAGAGGCTTCTGACCAAATTTAGTAGCATGCAAAGCTGCCTGGCAGGGTTGGTGGAAGGCTAGCGAACTACCGTATCTGCATATGTTTATTTGGAATTATTAGATTGTACAATCCTACAGTATTTGGGATCAGTTAATAGTGAATAATAGGCTCAGTATGTATGTGGTTAAAGGAAATGTTCTTAACACTAATATAAATAATATGAATAAAACAAGCTAGATGTTTGTTCAGTCTTCTCTGTTGGAGTTTTTTGCAGATAATTCATACCAAGCCTGGAATTTCTTCCGAAAAAAATTGCTAAATGAAAACTTCATGTTTATGAACTCAAGTTTCAAACATTATACTGTAACAATATATTACTATTTATAATAAATTATTCATTTTTTTTCTACACAAACGATGCAAATAGTTTAGAATAAATATTTTAAAATTTTGATATTTCAAATTAACTATTAAACTATTTAATACTAAATATTATAAGTTATTAATTTAACAATGTAATTATTCCAAACTCTTTGGTCTATTGTTTTTGATATACATTTATGGTAACACTTTAATTTAAGTTACAGTTCACACCATTTACTATACTGGCTCATTATTTGCCTATTGTTAAGACATGAAAAGTTGAAGTATGACAATACAAAATCAAACAAAAAGTGGTCAGGGGTAGTTTATATAATGTGTCGGGGCTCTTTTGGTGAGAGATAAAATAAACAGCAAAAGTCAGTCCAAGGCACTCAAAAAATGTGGAAAAAATATTTAAAAGCCTTTACTCACATGGCTATTCCTTAAAACTGCACCTACGGGTTTCGGCAAACACTTGCCTTCATCAGGGTAAAGTGAAACTATGATCTTATTTTACATTTCTAATCCTACCCAATACCTAAAGCTAACTTTTACCTTACAAACTATTAAGCAGATAATTAGCAGTTTATTGAGCTAAAAGATTTCGTTATTGGTTTGTTAATATTGTAAATTGTACATTTAAATAAAGTGTGACCAAATGTATTAATTTAATACTTTATTATTATTATTATTATTATTATTATATATTTTAAGATAATAATAACCATTAATTTCTTACTATTTGTTTGTGTCTTAGGCTTATTGATTGTGTGCTAATAAAAACAGTAAAACTATTATTTAACTGGATATTTGTTGTGCATGAACTATTTTCAGAATTGCGAAAAATCTTCCTTATACTAATGGTGAATTGTTCTTGTGTGAAATATGGTTTGCAAACATTTTTATTATTATTCCTATTTAGTCACTTCAGACTTGGTGTGCCTTGAAATTGATTTTAGCTCGGTCACTTCTGTTAACTCCTACTCCTGTATTTAAGTTCTTGCCTCTAAAAACATTTTTTTTTGGTCAGTTGGGGTTAGTACCAAAGTCACATTGAGTTTAGTAGTCAGCAATCAACAGATCAGTATAGGGAAAAACAAAGATGTCATCAGGTTAAGAGATACTAAGGGCTTCTCCTTCAGTATCTGCAGTCATATTTCTTCATAAACATGGACAGCCACAGATTACATTTCAGATGGGATAAAAAAGTCTGCCCAATCGACAACTATTTGACCGCCTGTGTTTTATATAAGAAGTCCATGTCTATGAGAGAAACTCTCACACACAACACACCACTGAGTGTTGCTGGAGATTTGCACCAGATATTGGCTTCTCAAACTTCTCAAAGAGAAGCCAATAAACAAGAGGAAAGTGCAGTAGAAGTATGGGGTTAGATTGGTTCCATTTTTCCAAAAAAGAAAAAGATTATGATCTTAAATTTGAATGTAAGTCAATAAACAAAAATGATTCACAAATAAATTGAATGATATAAGCAAAGATTTATAAATTAACAGAGAAACAAAATGGCATTTGAGAATAAAAACATATCTACAAAAGCATTATTGGTCAAAAGTGTGGGATATTTTAGGGTTAAAAGCCTATTCTAGAATTCCAAGCAAAAACAAATAGATTTAGAAATAAATAAGTGCAGTAATAAAAAAAAAAAAAAAAAAAAAAAAAAAAAAAAAAATATATATATATATATATATATATATATATATATATATATATATATATATATATAACAAATAAGTAAACAAATGCATAAATAAACAAAAAAATGAATAAATAGATAAATAATAAATAAATAGAAAAAACAAACAAATTCAAGTTTAAAGTACTGTATAAAATATAAAAGACAAATACATGCAGAAAATAATAAATAAAGGAAAATTAATTAATTAATTAATTTAGGATTAATAATACCTTAAAATACATTATCTACATTTTTTATGAAATCATATAAATTTGCATTTATGTATTTATTTTTGCATTTTTCTTTGGACCTCCATACTATTCTACTCACAAATTATCCAAAAAAAAAACATAAAAAAACATTAAATTACTATATTCTTGCATTTAAGAAGTAAAACTGGTATAATATAAACATTTTCATATTATTTTTATGAATAATCTTCAGTGTCAAAACAGCTTGCTCATTTGATTTTGTCACATGTATGGTCATTTTATTTATTTGTAAATCAAGCACATTTTTTTGTGAACCATACATTTGCATATCTCAGTTTATTTATTTGTGAATGCGTTTCATTTACTTAATCAGTTTATTAATTTGTAGATCATTCGTTTCGACTACTGTAACAAATCTAACCCCATAATGGAGAGACAGTGAGAGAGAAAGAGAAAAAGAAAGAAGGACAAAAGACAGAGAAAGCCAGTAGACGGCAGTGATTCTGCAGGAAATAGATGAAGCAGGGGAGCTGGAAAAATGATGAAAAGCTGGAAAGGAGAAGTATGTTTAATTTCTTTATATTAAATCATTCTAAAACTACAGTAAAAGCTACTGTAAACCACAGGAAAAAAGCAAACATCCAGAGAGGGCAGCAAGAAACCATCGAGCAGAGCAATATGGCACTCGGGCCAGGGTTGGAGAGAGGGAATTGAATGCATTTTTACTTACAAACTTTTAGAAAGGACTAAAACAAACCTGGAACAATAAAAACTGGTTCAAAAAGTAAGGAATGGGTCATAAGAGATCATAGATGATGCTTTATTAGACTACTGATTCTTAAAATAAATAAATAAATAAATAATAAACATTTATAAATAATAATCAGAATAATAAAACGGCAACAACATGGGGTCATAAAATAATAAACTTTTCTTAAATAATATATTTATTACCATAAAATTTAATTAAGCTGCAACTTACAACTTATAAAATAATAATAATAATAATAATAATAATAATAATAATAATAATAATAATAATAATAATAATAACACAGGATCAAACTTATAATAATAACTGTTTCTTAATTAATCTTTTAATTACCATAAAATGTCACTAATCAGCAACTTTATTACAGCTTATATAATAAAAATACTAATAATAATATTAATAATAATAAATATGGGTTATAAAATAATAACTTATTAAAATAATAAACATTTCTTAATGAGTATATTTATTACCATACAGTTTTATTAATCTAAAACTTAATAAAATAATAATAATAATAATAATAATAATAATAATAATACTAATAATAATAATAATAATAATAATAATAAAACATGGGGTAATAAATTTATAATTTATTAAAATAATAAACCTTTCTTAATAAGTATATATTTATTACCACACAGTTTTATGAATCTGCAACTTACAGCGTACATAATAATAATAATAATAATAATAATAATAATAATAATAATAATAACATGGGATCATATAAACATTACAAATAAAAAATGCATTCATTTATATAACTTATCTAAAAAATCACAAGATAACATGTTGACTTCCCATGAACCCTCCTTATACTGTTCTAAATAAGACAACATAAAAAACCAAAACACACCAACACTTTCACACCACATTTGAAATATACAATATCAGTGGCATTTCAGCACGACTTCTGTATAATGGGGGTTAGTTAACCCACACTGTTGTTAAGCACAGTTTCAGAGACAGGAATATGCACTGTGTTGCTGAAAAGAAGGAGAAACTCTTCATGAGAGAAACACAAGCTTCCTACCTTCCACCTTGGCATATTCTGAGAGGCGCTGATAGTTGACTAAAGCCGCCTGCTCCAGACACTTGCGGATCACAGCCTTCACCTCATCCTGAGGAACCGGCGTCACAATGTCCTTCATCAGGACCTGAAAACACCACAAATCAACTGCATGCTCACTTTTGATAGTAACTGGATTTTTAAAACTGATATTTACTTACAGATTATTCAATATAAATACCAAAATTTAAGGCAAAATTATTAGCCCTCCTGTGTATTTTTACAAATTTTTTCAAACATTTCCCAAGTTCTGAGCAAGGACATGTTCACAATATTTCCTATATTATTTTATCATTATTTTCTTCTGTAAAAAAAGAGCCTTGCTTCATTTAGTTTGGCTGGAATAAAAGCTGTTTAATTAAAATAAGAATAATGTCAATATTATTAAGCCCTTAAATTATTTTTTTTTTTTCAGATTTATTATTCAATCATTATCCAATGACTTGCTTAACCTAACTTGATTAACCCAAATCACCTAGTTAAGTCTCTAAAGTGTGCTTTAAGCTGAATACAGTATCTTGCAAAATAACTAGGAAAATATTTTGTATCTTCATCAGAATCAGAATCAGAATCAGAATCAGAAAGAGCTTTATTGCCAGGTATGTTCACACATACGAGGAATTTGTTATAGTAACAGAGCTTCTACAGTGCAACAGAATTACAGACAGGACTAAAAACAGATAATAAATATATTTTAAAAGGTGAATGCAAATATACAAATTGACAAGTGTATGTACAGCTATATTACTATATGCAACATAATATGTGCAGCTGTTATGTGCAAATTGGCATGTAAAGTGTGTTGTTAAATAAGTGTATGTGTGTATAAAAAACAAAAAGTGTATAGCAGGTAGTGATGTTGGTTCCACAATTACTATAATCAAGTGTTCATGAGATGGATTGCCTGAGGGAAGAAACTGTTTCTGGAAAATATCTGAAAAATAACTAAACTGTATATAAAATGAATTGAATTAATTTACAGTTTAATTTTATACTTTCAATATATTTAATAACATAATTAATATTTTATCATTATAATTATTTTGTTTTATTTTCATGTTTTAAATAGATTTTTATTTAATTTTATTTCAAGTAAAAAAAAAATTATTTTGTTTACCATGATATTTGATCATAAAACGTTAATAATATCTGAAAATAGACTGCATTCTCTAATTTAGTAAGCAAAACACTGAGTGCAAGATAAAATTACTAATGATAAGAACACACCCTCTCAAGTAGTGACAACGTGGCTTTTAAGGCTCCCTCTGGCCGTCCAAATGGAAAGCAATACCTTTAGAAAGAACATTTTACAGATGGTTAGAATCTACTTGTAAACACTAACACATTCAACATTGCTAGAAATAGAAATATTTTTGTCCTTCATTTACAAGTACAGTTTTGGCTTCTGCAAACTCCTGTGTGAAAGATGGTAATTGGATATGTAGTTTTACCTTGCATATATAAATATACACATACAGTACACATATACAGTACATACACATTTAGCAGTATATTTATGCATTAATTGCATTTTTGAATTTCTCTGGATTATATTTTGGATTTATTCTTTAAACAGCTGATGACAGTTCCTGCAAATTAAAATAATAAATATTGTCATCAAAGTGTAAATGAACAATGAGTCAAAATAGCAAAACTGACTGAAATTGATGTACCTGAAGTGTGTGATCTGATTTTCGAGCAGTACCCGCAGTCGTTCTTTGATCTCCTCGAAATGTTCCTTCTCATTGACTAAAACTGTACCGATTCCATCAGGCCTGATGGGAAACACACGCACGCACACACATACACATACACACAAAGAAAATACAAATAAATGCCACTGCTCCTCTCATTGTGATAACAAGAGCCACAGATACAATCGCAAGGTCTCATGAAGGATAACAAACAGGCCACAGATGACTATTATACTCGCAGTACAAATAAAGTTCCACTTATGGCTGCCTTATTTAAGTGCACAATTTAGAAAGTGTGTGTTAGTGAGAGATTCCAGCAACTGCTTAACTCTTTAGATAACAGTATAGATCATTACAGAGGGAAAAAAACTGCAAGAGTAAGACACTATTTTTATTTCCTGGATGAGCCAAAGCTGTTTATTATACTTTATGTTATGTGTAAAGGTTCAATGGAGACTTTTGCATGTACTTGCAAAAATATATAATAATAATTCCTTACATTTATATAGCGCTTTTCTGGACACTCAGAGCTCTTTACACATTGGGGGGAATCTCCTCATCCACCACCAGTGTGCAGCATCCACCTAGATCAGACCACACACCCCACACCAGCTGATTGGTGGGGAGGAGTCGATGAAGCCAATTATGATATGGGGATGGTTAGGAGGCCATGATGGACAGAGGCCAGTGGGCAAATTTGGTCAGTTAAACCCCTACTCTTTTTCAAAGAACATCCTGGGATTTTTTAACAACCACAGATAGTCAGGACCTCGTCTCATCTGAAAGACGCCACTCACTGAGCAGTATAGAGTATATCGGGTATATCGGGTGTCTTTATGAAAGACTTTTGTGGATTTTTCTTTTTTGTGGATGCAGATGATATACATCAAACCAAAAACCAAAAAGCAAAACAAAAATACAAATAAGTCCCCCAAAACGACAAAAATAAACATGAAAGCAAAAACCACAAAACAAGACTACAAAAGCAACAAAGAAAACAAAACACACACACAAAACAAATCAAAAAACAAAATCACAAGACAAAACTACCAAAAAAAAAAAAACACAAAATAAAGCAAAACTAAACTAAAAAAAAAAAATAGCAAAAAGACAAAATAGTACAAAAAAACAAACAAACAAACAAACAAACAAACAAATACATAGACAGACAGACAGACAGACAGACAGACAGACAGACAGACAGACAGACAGACAGACAGACAGACAGACAGACAGACAGACAGACAGACAGACAGACAGACAGACAGACAGACAGACAGACAGACAGACAGACAGACAGATAGATAGATAGATAGATAGATAGATAGATAGATAGATAGATAGATAGATAGATAGATAGATAGATAGATAGATAGATAGATAGATAGATAGATAGAAAGCAATAAATCAACTTCTATTAAGAAAAGACATTCTACAGTGATCATTTTAATCACTCTAAAAGATGTCCAATTCTGCCATGCATTTTAGGTACTAGAATCTGTGTGTGCGTGCATGCGTGCGTGCGTGCGTGTGTGTATGTTTGTCCCCCTCTCCTCGGGCAAGGGTTTTTAGAAAGGCCTAATCTCAGAACTGCTCCCCACCCCCGTCTATGGTCAAGGCCAAAAAAAGTCCTTCCCAATACAAAGACATAGATGGGGATAACAGTATCACAGACCCCTGCTGTCAGCATTCAGGAGTTCAACCACTCACCGCACACACATGAGATTTTTTACTGTGACTCTATAACAGAGAGAAAAAGGCTGTGAAACAGACCATCTGATATGTCTAGTGCCACTTCTAAGCTTATTAGCCAAATGACCATGATGCACAGTGTTAATTCCTGTTTGGTAAATGCACAAAAACTGATATACAGGCAAAAATATGCAAAACTGAAATTTGTTTTACCACAATTTACCATAAAATGAAGTCACACAATGTTCTTATCATTTACTCACACTCAAGTGGTTATAACCTTTTATGACTTTCTCTCTTCTGTTGAACACACAAACAAGACATGAAGAAGAAGGAAAACAAAATCACAGTAACCATATCGCAGTCAATAGTTTCTTTTTAAAAACAATATTCAGTATATCTATGTGTTCAACTGAAGACAGAAACTCAAACAGGTTTGAAACAAGTGGATGATGACTAAACGATAAACTCAAAACTAAGAGAGAACAGTTAGAATTGAAAGAAGCGTTATAAATGAACAGTAGCAACAAAACAAGTCATTATTTTCAGACTTGTGATATACAACTCAGTATTTAAGGAAAGCAATGTCAGAACTGCAAGATAAAAACCCAGAATTGTGAGAAATACAATCAGAATTATAGGAGAGAAACCTATAAATGCAAGAATTTCAAGAAAACAAGTCAAAACAAGATAAATTAAAGCCAGGAGTGACAGAGAAAGTATAGAGAAACGCCATAACACCTTTAAAAACACAACATTATACTATATTTTATATATTTATACTACACTGAAAAAAATATTAATTGGATTTCCTTTTTTAAGGTAGGTGGTTGCAAACAATTAATATTGGCTGAATTTAAACAAACAAATTAAGTTGAACATTGCTAAATGTAATTTGTTTGTTTAAATTTAGCACATATAAATTATTTGTAACCCCTCACGCATTTTTTTTTTTTTTTGCTTCAATAAACTCTTAATTTGCTGCTTATTAAAAGTTAGTAAAGTAGATGTAATAAAAAAGCCAATAGACATGTTTATAAGCAACTTCTTAATAGTAAACATTGTTCTAATGTATTACAAAGAAAGCTTATAAATTAACAGTTGCAAGTTATTGAGGTAAATACGATTAAGTTAATAAGCCATTAACTATGACTTTTGCCTTAATAAACTCTATAAACCTAATTTGCTGGTGAATAACCTCCTAGGGCCTGAGTGTCCACATACATGGACAGCCCATTTTTAGCTCTTAAGTGGCTATTTAAAATACTTTGAATGTTTTATATTTTGATACAGACATACAGTGTCATCCTGCAACTGTTTTGCAGCATAAGAAATGTCCCATAGGGAAAAAAAATTAGTTTTTACTCTCTGATAGTCAAAGCAAGTTCAAAAAAAAATTGTATGTTAAATATGCATAAAAGAAAATTCGGGAAAAAGTGTTTTATGTAAATTCGGACCAGGAGTCCACATATATGGACATCATTTTTCTTTAAAAGCACATCATATCAAAAGATGATACTTAGATTTTTATTCTAACAAGGTTCCAATAAGCCCAAATAGCAAAGCGATATAAAAAATGCATGCAAAAATCACCTTGGGCCTTAGCAGTAGTTATTAAGGTAGTAGTTAGATTTAGGTAGTAGGATTAGGGATGTAGAATAAGATCACGCAGAATATGCACATTATAAATACTCATAAACAGCCAATATGTTAATTATAAGAGCAAATCCATGCAAATGTCAACCTTGCCAAAATTAAGTTTTCACCAAAATAATGAAACAGTTTCTACGTTTTTTATGTTAGGAAGTATTTTACAGTACTTAAAAAATGCTCAAAAATGTCTCTGTCAATGTTTTCAAACAATTATATTTGATTTCCCAAAGTCACACAAGTGGCAATTTCACATCTGTCAAAGACGTCACATCCATAACAAAGCTTTTTCATTATAAATGCAATAATGTTAAATAAAATAAAATCAATAATTTTTGTTCTGTAGTGAGCCAACTCTTATCCTTTTGATTTTCATTATTTCTATTGGGTTGTGTTAATTCACAGAATTTCTACAAAGTATGTTGTATACTGTAAACTCGCAGATTTTTTTATCACATCAATAACGCGTGCTTATTTTCCTCATTTAAAATTTAAAACATGTTTTCAGATTGATATTTTTCTGATCCCATAACTCTGTGGTTAGTTGTTTTGGAAAATATAAACAGATGTTTCAATATAATGTTAGCATATAGTATACTAGATTTTACTGCAAATGTCACATCCATAATGCTGGAATTGCTCACAGGCAAGTAATAAGCCACTAGTTAACAGTGAGAATTGCTAGTTAAACTGAAGTGTTAAGAATTACTAGATGAAACTTTATTTATGCAACTGATCTTGCTTAATCGATCAGAGTACCTATACCTTATATACATCTATATATATACCTTATATACATCTCTCATGTATAACTAGATATTTTTGTAAACCAGAGGGGGCGACCCGGTCACCAGCCTCCCCCCAAAAAAAACCCCCACCGAGCGATGGGCCCTGTCTGGTGTGTGTTCCCCCCTGAAATCCCTGCCCCCTTCTCTGGCTTCTCCCCTGCTGTCCTTCAGCGTGTGCGGGCCTGACGAGGAGCGTGTCATGTCTCCTGCTCCTCAAACTGCTGTCAGGCCGGCCCGCGCCTCCACTGTCACATACACTCTGCTCACAGCCCTGCTTTCGTCTACCATGTCACAAACGATAAGGAGTCGGGCCCTTTAGTCCCATTCTGCATAAGCGTGTGTGTGTTTTTGTGTTAAACTGCGTGCAGGTGACATACGTCGGCTGTGAGTGTGTTTCTGTTCTAGCTGTGTGTCACAACAAAACTGATGGATAAAAGATGGACTAGGTGGGAAGACAATATATCAGGTTTTTGTGTGTCAAAGAAGACGATAAAACAGAAAACGTAAATAAGAGATTAAAACAATAAACACAAAAACAGGACATAAAAAGACAACAAGCTGCAAAAGAAAACAATGCTACAAATACAAACGACGAAAATAAATAATAATAAGAGTTTAATAAAAAAAAACTAAACAGAAGATGATAAAACAGAAAATGTAAATAACTGAATAAAACAATAAAAACGAAAGCAAAACACAAAAAGAAAACAGACTGCAAAATAAAACAATGCTACAAATACAAAGCAAACTACAAAAATAAATAACAATAACAGATTAATTAAAAAATAAAATAAAAATCACAAAACAAAACCACAAAAACAAAAAAAGAAACAAAAAATGTGTAAAAACTAACAAACAAACAAATAAAACACACAACCACACAAACATGTACTGTACACACAACCGCAAAAGAAAGATAATTTTCTCAATGCAATGAAAATCACAATACCATGGTACTCCTAACACACTGTACTGTGAAACAGTATCATTTATATTAGGGATGTCCAGATCCGATCACGTGATCGAAATCAGGGCCAATCACAAGGTTTCAGATTCCATTGGAATCGGACGTTTTATTTATATATATATATATATTCTAAATATTTTTTAACAATGTAGAACACAGAAGCAGCTTGAAGCGGAAAGTGTGAGTATGTTTGTGGTCTGGAGGTATTGTAAAATTGATGACAACAACATTGTCATAGCAAACTGTGAGATATGTAAACTTGGGATTGCCTGCCAAAAATTTTTAGTTAAGGTGCTATTTGTTTTTATATTAGATTTTTTTATATTAGATTTTTTTTATATTAGATTTTTTTAATATGTACCCAAAAGTAAAGAATTTATGTCATTTATTACTTGATTGGTTAAGCTACCTAACAGAAGCTAAAAATATTTTTATGTATCAGATCGAGTTTCGATATCGGTAGATACTCAAAATCAAATGACTCGGAGGCAAAAAAAAAACCTGATCGGGACTTTATATACATTTAAAATTTTATATTATCATCATATTTAAACAATATTAATAAATGTGACCCTGGAGTCTGGACCACAAAACAAGTCAAATGATCAGATGTGTATCTTTTATGCCACAAATAATTAGAATATTAAGAAAATATTGTAAAATATGTAAAATATCAAAACTCGATTTTCAATTAGTGATATGCATTCTAAGCATGTCGTTTAGACAACTAAAGGCAATTTTCTGAGTATTTAGATTATTCAGATTCCAGATTTGCATCATCAGTGGGTAACACTTTAGAAAAATGCTCTTTTAGTTAATGCAACATTAACTAAGTATGAATAATCTTGTAGAGTTCAATATTAACTAATCAAGCCCGTAGCCAGGGGGGTTCGGGTGGTTCAGAAGACTCAGTGGTTCAGGGGGTCCAGAATTTGTCCCATTCATGAGCTCAATTGTCTTATTTTGACTGCTATGCCTTCATAAATAGTAAAAATAACCCATCAAAAAAGGCTTAAAGATCAAGCGGAATCCTGGTGTGGCTTCAGTTAATCAGTTTTGGCCAATGCAAACAATTATTTTTCATAAGTTCAGCTGTGCACACACAATCTGACATAAGAGAAGTCATCTTTCACTACTGTATTGTTTTTAAATAGAGAAAACATTTGACAAGTAACTTTTATTCTAAATCTTGGACCTTATTTTTGAAAG
Source organism: Danio kyathit (assembly GCA_903798195.1). Lineage (NCBI taxonomy): Eukaryota > Metazoa > Chordata > Actinopteri > Cypriniformes > Danionidae > Danio > Danio kyathit. The sequence goes on along the minus strand of LR812529.1, from coordinate 23,467,156 downwards.
AAAAAAATGACTAATAAAAAAGTATGAAGCACCAAAAGGGGACCATATTAAAATTCATTTAAATACTATTTTGGATATTGGTCTTAACCCTGAATTTTCAAATGTACTTTTTTTACAAGAGAGGCTAGAAAAATTGTGAAGCTCTGCATTGTTATTATTATTATTATTGTTGTTGTTGTTGTTGTTGTTGTTGTTGTTGTTGTTGTTGTTATTATTATTATTATTATTATTATTATTATTATTATTATTATTATTATTATGTTTTAATTTTTTTTTATTCAAATGGCCAAATTCTGACTGAGAAAAGTTGTGCTGGCCAGTTTGTTATATACCTAATAAATTACAATTGGCTACAGTTTTTAATTTAAAACTTTTTTGTAATGATATTATGATTATTATATTATGATTATTTGCATTTTAAAAATAAATATTTGAATAAATATTTCTTTATTCTAAACATTTAGGAAATATTTGCACAAAAAGTAGGCTTATGATGACCATCCGACAAGCTAATTCAGCTAAAAATAGTGCTTAAAATGTAACCTAAATTCAGTATTTAAATCTCATAATTAAATAGAAAATGAGGTAAATAACTGCAAAGAGGTACAGTTTTTTAAGAAAAAAAAAACACCACTTGCACCGGGCTGGTTACGGGCCTGCTAATGCATTATAAAATACAAAGTTTTGCTTGTTAAAATTAATTAATGCACAGTGAGTTAACCTTAACTAACATGAACTAACATTATTCAACTTAAATAACATTAACTAATGTTAACAAAAATTATAAATAAAGTAATAAAAGTATTACTAATTGTTTGTTCATGTTATTGAATACATTAACTAACATGAACCAATGTAAAACCAATGAAACCAATAAAAGCTTTCATTATCTATAAATCTCAATTCAAAAAATGTAAAATAACACCATGACTGTGTTTGTGCACCCTGCCCACAAATATACAACTATATACAGTATTCTACTGTAGACAATAATAACGCACATGCTATACAAAAGATTTTGTTCTCTCACACTAATTCTGTTTTTGATCCTTTTATTAACACTACACGTCCTTATGCATATTCATAATATCGTGTTATGAGATATGATTATCCAGATATGGTAATGGTGCAGTAGCATCATGTCAAACAGCATTACAGAGCCACGGTCGCCATCTGTAACACTTGTAGATTATTTGGCTTTAAATATACATCAGAATAGCAGTCCAGTGCCAAGAGGTTAAGATCGAGGGCCATGTCAGCTATAAAGAGCGTGTTTGGCTGGACGTGAGGTTTTGGCACAAGCATGGGCTTCGGACAGTTTGGAAAGAGAGATGGAGAGACAGAGCGATGACCTGTCATCCTGTCAGCCATGACCTTAAGGCAGCATCCATAGTGTCCCTCGCTCTTTCTCTTTCTTTAGCCGTCATCTTTCTCACTGGTTCGACACATGTCTATCACTTTCTGTTTGCCTGCTTATTCTCATTTCTCTCCCTCTCTCTCTGTCACATAAATATAAATTCAGGCATGTGGTGGAGTCTAAATGCATGCGACCATACAGAAAATCTACAAGATTAGCTGAAAATTATTAAAAGTAAAATAATATTTCTTCCTCATTTTGTGAGATATGAACCAAAAAAATGTAAGACATGGGAAAAAAATTGCAAGAAAGGCTATTAATTCACAAATGCAAGAAAAAAAGAGTCACAGTTCTCAGAAAAAAAGTCCTAATTGTGAGGTATAAACTTAGAATTGTAATATATAAACACAAAAGTCAGAGTTTTAAGAAAGCTTTTTAAAAAAAAATATGAAATATATACAAGCTCAGAAAATATAAACTCAGCATTATAAGAAATTAATTCAGAAATGTCGAGATACACATGATATATGCAGTACAAATGATACATACAGTGCTGAGCGTAATTTAGTACACCACATTTTGAAAATTAATATTTTGATCCATTTCTCAGTGAATATAGGCAATGTATTTTGATGCATTTGAACAAAACAGAGTTAATAAACAGATATATTTATTAAAATAATATTTTCGTCACCAAACATATTTAGAAATTAAAAGATAACACAATTAAATTCAAGCTAAATATTGCACACACAAAAAAATAATACAACGTACATTTTTACATTTTTACATTTTTGTTTCTCTTTGTTTTCCTCTTTTTTACATTTGCATTTAATATTTTTCTATAACATATACATTTGGGTGTACTGGTTTTTGGACCATTATAATAAGTTATTTTGTTAGATTAGCTCCATATTTGGTTTTATTACTGACTAATCTAATGTATGTGCACAAATATAATATTGTATAGCTACCTATTAAAAATATGAATTTAAAAGATTTAAGATTTGGGAGGGGTGTACTTATACAGTTGAAGTTAGAATTATTAGCCCCCCTGAATTATTAGACCGCTTGTTTATTTTTTCCCCAATTTCTGTTTAATGGAGAGCAGATTTTTTCAACACATTTCTAAACATAATAGTTTTAATAACTCATTTCTAATAACGGATTTATTTTATCTTTGCCATGATGACAGTAAATAACATTTGACTAGATATTTTTAAGACACTTCTATACAGCTTAAAGTGACATTTAAAGGCTTAACTAGGTTAATTAGGTTAACTAGGCAGGTTAGGGTAATTAGGCAAGTTATTGTATAACAGTGATTTATTCTGTAAACAGTCGAGAAAATATATAGCCTAAAGAGGCTAATAATTTTGTCCCTAAAATGGTCTTTAAAAATTAAAAGCTGCTTTTATTCTTGCCGAAATAAAACAAATAAGACTTTCTCCAGAAGAAAAAATATTGTCAGACATACTGTGAAAATTTCCTTGCTCTCATTTGCAAAATATATATAAAAAAAAAAATTCAAAGAGGGCAAAATATTCTGACTTCAACTGTATATGTTGAGCACTGTATGTATGAGTGTGTGTGTGTGTGTCTGTATGTGTGTGTGTGTTTGTGTGTGTGTGCGTGCGTGTGTGTGTGTGTGTTTTTGTGACATGTCAGGACACAAATCTGTATAATGACATAGGTATGACACAGGTATTACATAAAGGAGGTGAAAAACGAGGACATTGTTGACGTCCTCACTATTCAAAAAGCTTATAAATCACACAGGATGAGTTTTTTCAGGGAGTAAAGCTGTACACTGTCTCCTGTGATGGTTGGGTTTAGGGGTAGGGTGGGGTGAGGGCAATATGATATACGGTTTGATCTGTATTGAATGAATGGAAGCCTATGTAATGTACCCACTTTTCACAAAAACAAACACGTCTGCGTGTGTGTGTGTGTGTGTGTGTGTGTGTGTGTGTGTGTGTGTGTGTGTGTGTGTGTGTGTGTGTGTGTGTGTGTGTGTGTGTGTGTGTGTGTGTGTGTGTGCGTGCATGTGTATGCGTGCGTACGTGCGTGCGTGTGTGCGTGTGTGTGTGTGTGTGTGTGCGTGTGTGCGTGCGTGCGTGCGTGCGTGCGTGTGTGTGTGTGTGTGTGTGAAATTATATCAAAATTAAGAATTTTCAAGATATAAACTCAAAGTCTGAAATCTCAGAAAATCTTGGAATTAGAAAATATAAATACAAGTTACATTATGGATAAAAAAAAGTCACAATTGGGAAATGTAATCTAAGAACTAGAAATGCAAGAAAGCCTAATCTATAAGAAATAAATAAAAATATATTACAATAATTAGGGATGCTCTGATCAATATCGGCCGATAATCACATTCAATGACTCGATTGGTACTCGCCAATCTGGCTGATCTGATGAACCAATCTCAGGTGGTTTGTTGATGAGTTTTCATGCAGAGGAATTTTTATGTTTGTGTTATATTATTTTCTGTAAAGCTGCTTCTGACCATGGCATGTCCACACTAAACGATTATAAGAGACATGTTTAAAGGATTATATGCAGCATCCTTAATTTATTCTCTTAGGTAAGGAGAAAACTCCACTTAAGCCAACTTAGAGGGAAAATGTACTTAATGCATTATAAAGCTTGAAGCTGCAGAATCGGTACTCGATATCGGCCGATCACCGTGACAAGGTACTCGGTATCAGCTGCAAAAATCCTGATCAGAGCATCCCTAATAATAATATATTTTAATATAATAATTTTGAATAAACTTCTAAGAAACAAAATCTAAATTATAAGATATAAACTCAGAATTGTAAGAAACAATGTCCAAATTGCAGGAAAAAAAAAAAAGAAATTTAACAATGAATAAAATCATAATCGAGGGAAAACCTAGAAACTTTAGACATCACAAAACTTAGAGTTTACTGTATATCTCACAAATACAGAGTTTTCCCCCTCTAAACTGTGAGAAAAAGCCTAAATGTAAGTCAAAATTAATTAGCAGAAATCATCAGAAATGTTAAGTCAGATTTTTATATCAATGCTCATAATAATCTAACAATTATGACGTTTTTTTTCTCCTTTAAATTGTGACTTTACGTGTTTAAAGCAATTTCACAAGCCATCTCAGATTAAAAACTGTACACTATATAAAGCTGCTACTTTGCACAGTATAAAAATATACAATAAAACCAACAAATATAATATAACACAGCACAACACAACACACAAAAGAACAAATAATATTACAAACTATTTTTTTTTTAAATAAATACATTTAAAAAATTGTCCCTCACTCACATCCCCAGTTTCAAAGGTTAAGGGTGAAGCTTAATGTTCATTCAGACCCAAAAGAGGCCTGCATTTAAATTCTCACCTTCTGGAGCCTGTGAGCACCTGCGACTTTTTTCTCCAGACCTCCATGATTCTGTTCTCTTTTTTAGAGGGGGTCAAGGGCTCAGGGGGGGAGGGAAACAGAGAACTAAGTAGCTCCGTCTCTGATACGGGCCATTTCAGAAGCTCAGTCACTCTTTGGCTTCAAATCGCACACACGCATATTCATTCATAAAGGTGCACATTCACAAAGGATATCGAAAGATGGTGTGAGGGTAAACGAGAAACAAAAGAAGAAGAGAAATGACAAATCATGCAGATAACAATGTGAATAAAAACACAGGCAGAAACAAAAAAGAATTGAACATTCACTTAAAGAAAATATCTGAATGTTAGTCAAGAAAGAAAAAAAATATGATTACAAATATATAAAAAATAATATTACATATAAATAAAATATATTGCATACAATAATAAGAAGAATAAAATGTGAGGAGAATGTGAATGTTGGGGACAGTAATTTGCATTGTATGTTGTTTACAAATCGGCCAGGAAGCAGGAATTCTTTCTCACAGGTCCAGATAATAAAAAAAATAAAACAATATCACTAAAAAGGTCAAAACAAAAGAGCACAAATTAACAAAATAGAGATTATACAATATTAGTTGTTTGTTTGTTTATTTACTTTAGTGTTTAATTAATGACCTTTTCATTAAAACATATATTTGGATATTTAATGTTACATTTTATGTTTAACTATTTATCATACTCTATACTACTATACTATCATATTAACTGATTAATATACTACTACTCTACAACTATAATAACTGATTAATGAATTAGGAATAAGCCATTTTGTTGTCTTAACAAAAAAAAAAATCTGAATGATCATGATTATATCTGAAAATATGATGATGATGATGATTACTATTATTAGTATCCTTCCATCTTACTACTTTATTTATTTATTTATTTATTTATTTATTTATTTATTTATTTATTTATTTATTTGTACATATTTTTGTACATATCTTTGTAAATATACACTACCGGTCAAAAGTTTGGGGTCAGTAGGATTTTTAAATGTTTTAAAATAAGCTTCTCCTGCTCACCAAGGCTGCATTTATTTAATAAAAAATACAATACAAATTGTAAAATTGTGAAATGTTACTTCACTATAAAATAACTAATTCAATTTAATAATTCATTCCAGTGATTTTAATGATGACTTTTCAGCTTCCTTGCTCTAGTCTTCAGAGTCACACAATCCTTCAGAAATCACTTTAAAATTATTGATATTATTATTATTACTATTATTATTATTATTATTATTATTATTATTATTATTATTATTATTAGTAGTAGTAGTAGTAGTAGTAGTAGTAGTAATGGCAATAGTAATAAAAGCAATAATGACTGGAGTAATAATTTTATTTGAAACTACATACAATAAGTAATAAATAAATATTTAATAAATAAGTATTTAACAATTTAGCAATTTTTTTTTACATTTAATATATGCCACCTTGATGAACAGAACAATTTTCTTAAAAAAAAAAACATGAAAAAAAATGACCCCAAACTTTTGATCGGTAGTATATGTATGTTTGTTTGTTTGTAAATAAAATATATTATACATGATATATTAAAATATATGTCCCTTTATAAAAATGTTTTGATGACAAACTAATTAGCCACATGCAAAAGTAATCAGAGTACAAGCAAAAGTTTAAAATAGTGACTATATACTATTTATTCATTTATTTGCATGTTTTTATTTGCATGATTGCTATTTTGTTACATTGCAATATTTAAATAAAAAAAAAATTAAAAATATGTATATCACTCTGTTTTTGTTAGATACAGTGAAGGAAATAAGTATCGAACATGTCCCCATTTTTCTCAGAAAACACATTTCTAAAGGTGCTGTTGACTTGAAATTTTCGCCGGATGTCGGTAGCAACAAAAGAAATCCACATATGCAAAGAAAACAAAACTAATTAGTTTACAAATAAAGTTATGTGCAATAACCTAAAATGACACAGGGAAAAAGTATTGAACACATTAGGAAAGGGAGGTGTAGACAGGCAGTGAAAGCCCAGACAGAAGCTAAAATTCTAGTAGTTATTCAATAACCCTCTGCCCTTCATCATTGTAAATGAATATTATCTGCTTCAGTCCAACATCTACATTATGATGGAGGTGACACCAGGGTGTACATTTCAGCTAGACAATTATCCAAAACATAGCCAAGGAAACACTCATATGCTGTCAGAAAAAAGAAAATCAAGCTGTAGAATGGCCCAGCCAATCACCTGACTTGAATCCAATTGAAAATACAAATTAAAGATCAGATTTGATAAACAAGACCCACAGAACCATCAAGATTTTTACACTCTGTTGCCGTCGGTGAAAAAAAATCACCTGAGCAATTCATGTCTCAATTCATTCTCCATATGAGAGTCGTCTTTAAGCTGCCATCACCAAAATGCCTTTTATATAAAGTATTAAATACATTTCAGTAGTTCAGTACATTCTTCTTGTGTCATTCCATTGCTGTTACACATAAGTAATCCTTCAGATTTGTTTTGCTTTATTTTATTTTAATGTTCGTACTGTTTGGGTTTTTACCAAAATCTTGTTCAATTCCATGTCAACAGCTCCTTCAGAAATATTATTCCCAGGAACAAACATGGCATGTTCAATACTTATTTCCCCCAATGTATATGTATATATTTTAATAACCACGGAATGTGAAATGTTAAAGGGTACTGCAGTTACTCCGAAGACTCCTGTGAACCAAGTAATGAGGCAACTTGAGCTTCTTGTACGAGCTCTGAAACTGCTGTGCATTTCTAGGAGAGAATCATTATTACCTGACTCCACAAATCTGTATGAAGAAAGGATGGGGTTTCCACAAATAATGGAAGAATAAATCCCTATGGCAGCCAAAGGATAGTGTATGTGCTCTTTGTCTTACTTTACCTCTCTTTGTGCCCATGAGTGGACAGTGGATGTATAGACAGATAAAAAGGCAGGACGGTGAAGAGAGATGGAGTGATTTTAGGAGGAGGAGAGCAGACAGAGCTTCAGGCGAGAGTACAGGATGAATGACAGAGAGAGAGAACATGGGAGATAAATGATTTGAGATTTAATGTGCTTACAAATGAGAATGAACTAAAGTGGCTGTTAAGAAAGAGGGTGAGAAAAAGATAAAGAGTGTGAGACCGGTGATACCTGTTGCCGTGAACGTGAGAGGCGCAGAAGGCGAAGCTGTAGTGCAGTAGTGTGGGGTCGATCATGGACCCTTTCTCTGCCCTCTCTAGCAGGTCATTCAGGTAGCACAGGTGCCTGTGACAACCCCGAACTCCATACCTGGCGCAGTACTCGTCTAATACAAACACCTGGCCTGGACTGAACCAACCCTGAGACACACAATCAGGCACTGTTGACACTAGTGCACTTTTGTTTTAAGATGAAAGATGATTGAAAAGCTGACTTACCAAGCAGGAGTAGGAATCATTAAGTCTGTGGTCCAGTGTGAGCCGCTGAACCATCTCAAACAGGGAAGAGTGGTCAAAATTGCAAGGGTTGGCGGAGATGAACTCGTCCATTCCATGTTTCTGAGCTCGGTCTGCATCTGTGTGTATGTGCGCATGTTAATATATGTAGACAGAGACCGGTTTAAAAAAAATAATAACATAAAACAAGTCCTCAGTATCTAACCTGAGCCAGATGTCAGCCGAATAATTGTCTGTCAACTTTTACTTGAATTACTCTCGAACCAAGGTGCATTACAAGCAATGCTCGAGTTCAGGTGTGTATAAGTATGCGTTAATATATTCATGTGTGTGTGTGTGTGTGTGTGTGTGTTAGCTCAAACAACAACAACATGACTTTGTAATTATTTATATATTTGTATTGGTAACACTTTAGTTACAATTCATGCTATTAACTACTGGCTTATTAACTGCCTAATATAAAGATATTAACTGTTCATTAGTAGTTATAAAGTATGAACTTATGCCGAGTTCAGACTGCATGATTTTAGCCCCGATTTTGACCTGCCGACAGGTTTTGAGAAATCGCCGACAAATGCCTGAAATCACAGGCAAATCGGTGCTCGTTTACATTATTAATAATCACAGTGTGAACTATCACAGATGCAATGTGAGAGAATCGCAGATAAGTCGCCGACACCCGTCAGATATTTGCCGTGCTAAATATCTGGAGCTGTCGACGATTCAAATCATGCCGTGTGAAATGTGTTCTGATTGAAACTAACATCGGTGATCACCTACAGCCAATGAGAGAACAGCATCCACTAGTATGGGTATCTGCAGGTCAGTGGGAGGATGGGGGAGAAGTTAAAAGCGCTCATTTTCAGTTTATTTGGACCCAAGAAATGGAGGAAATACTAGTGAAATTCAGCAGGAGCACCCGTGTCTGTTCGATGTGTCATCTGAGCAATATCACTAAAAAAAAGTTCTACTGCTCTACAGCTTCGACCTCGCATTGTTTTCATGTCACTTCTCGCGTGTGTTTGGTTGTGAGAGGTAGTTTGGACAAAGTTGTCAGCGATTCTTCCTATTTTAAAGTCATGCAGTGTGAAACCACCTGTCGCTAATCCATCCTACAGTGTGAACCCAGCAGCGATGGAACGCTACCCCAGATAGTCATGCAGTGTGAAAACATCCGTGACACGACTATTTTGAATATCATGCAGTCTGAACTCTTGCATAAATCTCTATAACCAAAGCCTAAACCCAACTTCAATCTTACTAACTATTAATAAACAACTAGTAATTTATTAAGCTAGTAGCATTAGGTAATGGTTTGTTAATGTCGTCAATTGTGACCTAAACTAAAGTGTAACCTTTGTATTTATATAGGTAACTACAACTGGGTAAATACAGAAACAGTTTGTTCAGCATTTAATAATATGAACAAACTATGAACAATACATTTATTACAGTATTTGTTCATATTAGTTAACATTAGTCAATGAAAATACAGATGTCCATTGTTAGTTCACATTAACTCACAGTGCATTAACTAACCTGAAGTTTAATTTTATTAATGCATTAGTAAATGTTAAACTATGATTAATAAATGCTGTACAAGTATTGTTCATAATAATAATAATAATTAATAATTATTACAAAACTTCATGGTTAGTTCATGCTAGTAAATACATGAATGAAACCTTATTGTAAAGTGTGACCATTATATGAACTTATACTGTATGAACTTATTTAAATGATTAAGATTGTATCATTTATATAACGTATATATTGTAGAACTATATAAAGAATTATTTACAATGTATTTAAAATAGTTTAAATAAAATAAAATAGGAAGCACATTTCAGTACAAAGAATAAAACTTAAACTAATCACTTTAATTCAATGACAACAAAACAACATTTGAATTAAGCTGGAGTTAAAGAAGGCTTGGCTTGAATTATTAATTTTTTTTTTTTTTTTAAATATTATATATATAATAATTATGTCCCAGTATATTTGCTAAACTATTGCTGACCACATTTATATGCTATAATACAGAAAATGTAATGCATTAAACGAGCAGACCATTGCATCAATCAATAAATGATTAATCCAACCCCCAATTTAAAAAAAAAAAACTGTACGCCATCATCATTATTTATATGATGTGCTTATATATTTCCACTAATGGTAATCCGTCTGAGCCAGTGTTCCTGTCTGACCCCCCAATTCAAACAAGAACTCCCCACTCATGTTCTTCTCCTCCCTCTCCATTCATTGCTCTGTCCACAGGCCTCTGCCCCCCTCAGGACAGCCCTAATTAAAGAAGCCCAGCGCCTCTAAACCCCGGACCGGCCACCGAGGCCCCCTGCCCTCACCATCTTTTGTCCATTAAAGAGACTAAATAAATTCAACAACACATTTTCACTTTCCTCTGCAGTCGGTAAGCTTAGGTATTACATCTGGGCCTGGACAAATAAGCAGGGCCGTTTCTTAATCCTGCCACTGGTCAGGGGCTATTCTTATTATAATGGCCCGTTTCAGACAGAGGCTTTAAGGCCATACTGTAAGATTGAGTCACTGAGCAGAAACCTCCTGCTTTACATCTCAAATCAACAAAAAGACTTACACTGCTTAGCTCAGACAGGGTAAATGATGATTGATGAACGCTTTAATTTGGATTGAAGATCTATCTGTCTGTCTGTCTGTCTGTCTGTCTGTCTGTCTGTCTGTCTGTCTGTCTGTCTGTCTGTCTGTCTGTCTGTCTGTCTGTCTGTCTGTCTGTCTGTCTGTCTGTCTGTCTGCCTGCCTGCCTGCCTGCCTATCTATCTATCTATCTATCTATCTATCTATCTATCTATCTATCTATCTATCTATCTATCTATCTATCTATCTATCTATCTATCTATCTATCTATCTATCTATCTATCTATCTATCTATCTATCTATCTATCTATCTATCTATCTATCTATCTATCTATCTATCTATCTATCTATCTATCTATCTATCTATCTATCTATCTATCTATCTATCTATCTATCTATCTATCTATTTAAATTTATCTTTATTTCTATCCGCTTGTTAAGTGTGATGTCACGCGAAGTGGCTTCCAGGTCCAAGCACTATATCAAACTGTATGGGGAATTTCGAAAATCACAATCACAATATATATATATATATATCCATGCCTAACATCGATTGATCGGTCTGTCTGTCTGTCTGTCTGTCTGTCTGTCTGTCTGTCTGTCTGTCTGTCTGTCTGTCTGTCTGTCTGTCTGTCTGTCTGTCTGTCTGTCTGTCTGTCTGTCTATCTTTAATTCTTTTAAAAATATTTCTAAGTTGTGTTAAAATAAAACTACATTTCTTTCAACACATTTTCCAACATAATAGTTTTCATAACTAATTTCTAATAACTCATTTCTTTTTTGTCTATTCCATGATGCCAGTACATAATATTTTACTATTTATTTTGCATTTAATTACAATTTTCTCAGTCGCTTTGGTGCATTTCTCACAACACTATTTACATTTGCACAAAAGCTAATACATTTCTCAAAACAATTAGTGCAAAATAAAGTGGAATAAAAAAAGTGGATAACCTGCAAAAGCGTTTCACTTGCTCAAAATGGATAACTCATTCCTCAAAAGCAAGTATTGATGTCAATGAAAGTGTCAGTGTCATCAAAATGAAAAGTCCTGACACCATTGTTCATGAACAAGATAGTCAAATGGCTTTGTCATGTTTTTATTATGACAGTTTACTCTGTTAATTTTTTCCAATGCAAAAAAGTCAGATTTTGGTGACACTTACTGAAAATGCTCAAGACAGCACTATATACTATTTGCACAGCCATTTGAAAACTACAGTGAAGTTAGACATCACTGCATTTAGTGAGGTATCTGAGTACAAGACACTGAATATGTGTGTTTTACATTTTTACTGCATTTGCTCTTTACAATTCTAATGTATTCACAGCATTGTGCAAAAGGATCAACACACCCCTATTTACAACAAACATAAACTTCCTTTGGGTAGAGCTGTGCACAACTGTAAACAATATTGCAGTACATATTGGAACGGAACCTACAACATACACAGGTCTGTAAATCATTCATCAAATTGTTCAATTTAGAAGACATTTTCAGGAAAAAAGGAAAAAAGATTTTAAAAATGTTACAAAATTAGCCTGACAGATTTTGACAACTA
>LR812529.1:23354737-23449737 GCA_903798195.1 Danio kyathit | reverse complement strand
GAGAGAGAGAGAGAGAGAGAAAAAAGAAATGAAAACACTGGTGGCACGACTTTCTACAGATGAGAGACGCTGGTGTGAACTAGCAAGTAGTTATTTGGTAACATTCCACTGATAGCTTCCAGAAATAATCAGGGTGCAGATACACTGTTTTATTCATAGGCTGTCACTCTTAACATGGTAATTACCAGCTGCTGACGACTGCAGAACACGCCAGTGGTTTCGCAGAATTCATTTAGCACAATAAATCAACAACTACAATGGAGAAAATCACCGTAATTATATCATTTACCCAATTCTCGATTTGGTTGCAAATTTTATTATTAAATAAGGACAACTGCTGAGGATTTCACCCCGACAATACACTGGGAACAGATGGATCTGATTTTGTACTCGCGAAACTGTTGACCCAATGAAGCCGCGTTGAGAAAAGGCAAATACGCAGCTGCTATTTAGAGCAAAACATCCAGAAATAAAATGTGACATGCAGTTTAGTCTTGGAAATGATAAAGGTGTGCTTTGTTATTTTTGAGACCTAAAGGGATAGTTCATCCAAAAATGAAAATGATGTCATCATTTACTCATAATCCAAACATATCTGATTCTTTTTTATGTTGAGCACATAATACATTTTGAAGAACGTTGGAAAGCCATTCACTCCCATAATGTATTTATTTTTGGTCCTTGTACAAGATTTAAATTGGGGCTGAATATATTTCTCTCTGCTTTTGCTGCTTTTTTTTTTTTTTTACTTTTAAAGGACACACACTGATTGGTTGTTTTGACTGTCAGTCATATGGGAAATTGATTAAGATGGAGATGACATTAGCATTGTTGGGGGTAACACATTACAAGTAACGCGAGTTATGAAATAATATTACTTTTCTAAGTAACAATAAAGTAAACATTAATTAAAAAAAATAAGTAATAATATTTGAGTTACTTTTTTGAAAATGTAACATGAGTTAATTTTTTGTTTCATTAATTAGCTTTTAAAAAATAAATTGCTGAATTAAAATTACAAATGAACCACACAGACAATGAGAGAATGTGTTCATTATTTTGAATGCATCAAAGAAAAGAAAAAGGTGCTTATAGTCTCAATGGACAGTGATTTTTAAGGCAAATAGTACCATAGCAAACACATTGCTTCAATAATCTGTATAGCTTATGTATAGCTCTGGGGTAAGGAAGTTCTCAGATAAGACTATCCTAAAATATATATATATATATTTATATTTAATTTTTTTAATGTGTTTTTTAAAGGTAAATGTAGGTGTATGTTATAGTACATTGTTAATTGCAGAACTCCTCTATTAAAAAGAGAAAGAAAGAAAAAGTTCTGAAAGAGATCAAGCCTCAGCCAGGTAATAAAAAGTGATGCAAATGTAACTCAAAAGTAACACAACGCATTACTTACCATAAAAAGTAATAAGTAATGCAACTAGTTACTTTTTTGGGGAGTAACTCAATCTTGCAATGCATTACTTTCAGAAGTAACTTTCCCCAACACTGGACATAAGCGAGTTATGCTAAAAGTTACACTATACAGGACATTGAAGATACTATAAAAGGGAAACATGGAGGGTCAGCATTTAGTGTGAACTTGAGCTGTGTTTGTTAACTTTGGTTTTCCTTATATTTCATTCTGTAATCTGTTTACGCATACATTTATGCTACTGTGCTTTGTTTGCTATGTAAACTTAATTAATTTAATTGGAAAAAAAATTATTTGTTTTCTAAAACTCAATATTTGTGATCTGGAGTATGAGAGTTATAGACGTTATAACTATTTTTGTCAAACACACAAGGTTTATGGATTTGTGCCACATGTAAAAGTTTTGCTTTGAAGAAAGAGTAGAAAAGATACAATGCTGAAAACTTATTTCATGTTTTATTTGGTAGTAGTTAATATGATGTTTACTGTTTAAAATACTTTAATTTGGAGGGAACAAATTCATTGTTTTATGTTAAATCTAATTTAATTTGTAAAAATAAGTTTTGACATTTTTCAGCTTTTGACATGTGATAATATCTTACACAGTACCGTCTGCAACTAACAATACTTTTTTACATTTTATTTTGTCTCAAGGTAATTTTGACATTTAAACAACAAAATTTTATTATTATTTATAAAATCTGTATTATTGTTCTTATTATATACTTTTATTATTATTCATATAATAAATGTATTGAATATTATTATTAAAATATACATAATATACATATACACAAATCATATCAACATATCAGTTCAAATTAAAATATATCATATGTGACCTAATATAGTAAAATTACCATATTGATAATAATGACCAAAATTATCATATTATTACTTGTATTTTTACTTTAACATTAAAACTAATGTTGATGCAACACACACAAAAAAACTAAGAGTAAACAATATTAATTAATACTAATTAGGACATAATATTAATATTAATGTAATATAATATATAATAATATAATATAAATACAAACATTAATATTTATTAGTTTGTTTATTTATTCATTTATTCATTCATTCATTCATTCATTCATTCATCAACAATAATAATTAATACTAATTAGGATTTATTTTTTATTTATTTATTTATTTATTTATTTATTTATTTATTTATTCATTTATTTATTTATTGATGGATTGATTGATCCATTCATTCATTTGTTTGTATTTTTATTTTTATTTGTATTATTTATTTATTTATTTATTTATTTATTTATTTATTTATCGACATAAATAAATTATGTAATATTTATCAATAATAATAATAATAATAATAATAATATTAATAATATTAATAATAATAATAATAATAATAATAATAATAATAATAATAATAATAATAATAATAATAATAATAATAATAGTAATAATAATAATAAATAATGATTAGAATTATTAAAGATTATTTAACATTTTTATTTATTTATTTATTTAGTACTTATGTAAAATGAGCTGAAACAACACAATTTCTGATTTTTTGGGGGACAAATTCATTTTTTATGTTAAATCTGAAGACTAATAAGTTAATTTAATTCCTTCATGTTGTCCCAACACAAATCGATTGTGTAAAACCCCACATTTTTGACAGTGCATAGAGGTAGATGTAATTGGGTTAGTTTGTTTTATTTATTCTTTTATTTGATTTGGTGTGGTCCCAAAGCCCTCTACTCAATGCTTTGGTGTGTTAAACCTTCGATTTCCTTTTGTGCGGGTGTGGAAATTGCTGTATTTATCCTTTTCTATTATTAAAATTTAATTTTGTAAATATTTAAGTATCACAGCTTGTTTACTATGAACACAATTACTTCTTTAGGACTCTTGTGTTCTTGTTTCCTTAGTGTGCATGGCAACAATAAGTACAGCTGGCTATTTTAAACTCATTTAAACTAATTTTAAACAGTTAAAACAATTCTTTTCCCTAAACATTCAAAAATGATGTAACATTCTTATTATAGAAGTCAATGGCTACCGATTCCATCATTCTTCACAATATCTTCTTTTGTGTTCAACAGAAAAATCATAAAGGTTTAGAACCACCTGAGGAGGGGTAAATGATGAGTAGATGTTCATTTTTGGGTGAACTGGATTTGCAGGATGAGGAGGGAATAAGGTGAGTTTCTGAAGAGGAATTGCGAACAGCACATTGCTTGTGTCAGATAATCCAGAGTGGTTTATCTGATCTGTGCTGCTACTGGGAAACACTTACCCTTCTGTCCGGCTACAAGAGAGCAGGGTAAGAGGGAACAAACCAGAGTGACACACAGACTCAGAGCATGAAGCAGAAGACAGAGAGAGAATATTCCCTTTACAAAGGGAATACAGTCAGCAGAGCATGAGAGAAGGATCTGACACACTTGGTCATATACAAACACATAAACCACTGCCTGAAAGAGGAAGAAAAAGAATGAGGAGATGAACGGATTATGAGAATTTAAAATGTAAAGTGAAAGAACAACATATTAATAGACAGAAAAGGCAATAAGCAACATAAAAAGTGTAAAGAAAACAGAATTTAAAGAATAAAACAATGACTAAAAAAACAAATTAACAGAAAAGCATAATTATAATAGGAAACAGAAAAGACAAATGAAAGTGAAAGAAATTAAGAATGAAACTGAGAACTGATGAGTAATTTAATGAATTGAAGAGGGCAAATAAACAGTATGAAGAAAACCTCAAATAAAAACAAAATAAAAAAATAATTAAGTGTAAGGAAGCAATCACAACGAAAGAAAAGAAAGAAAGAAAGAAAGAATGAAAGAAAGAAAGAAAGAAAGAAAGAAAGAAAGAAAGAAAGAAAGAAAGAAAGAAAGAAAGAAAGAAAGAAACAGTACAAGAATTACAAAAAGTAAAAAACACAATAATGAGTGAACAAATAAATAGCGATGTCCAGATCAGTGATCCAGTTCACGTGATCGGAAAGCGGGCCTGATCACGCGGTTTTTAGACTCGATTGGAATTGGATGTTATCTCCCAATCAGGACTCTGATATGTATATGTGTTTGTGTGTGTGTGTGTACGTGTTTTTGTGACATATCAGGACACAAATCTGTATAATGACATAGGTATGACACAGGTATTACAAAAAGCAGGTGAAATATGAGGACATTGGTGACGCCCTCACTTCTCAAAAAGCTTATAAATCACACAGGATGAGTTTTTTCAGGGAGTAAAGCTGTACACTGTCTCCTGTGATGGTTGGGTTTAGGGGTAGGGTGTATAATATACGTTTGATCTGCCTATGTAATGTATCCACTTTTCACAAAAACAAACGTGTGTGTGTGTGTGTGTGTGTGTGTGTGTGTGTGTGTGTGTGTGTGTGTGTGTGTGTGTGTGTGTGTGTGTGTGTGTGTGTGTGTGTGTGTGTGTGTGTGTGTGTGTGTGTGTGAGTATGTCTGCGGTCTGGAGGTATTGTAAAATTGATGACGACAACATTGCCATAGCAAACTGTGAGATATGTAAACTTGATTGCCTGCCGGATATTTTAAGTTGTGCTATTTGTTTTTAAATTTCATTTTTTTATATTTACTGTTGCACTAAAGTCCAAAAGTGAAGAATGTATGTTATTTATTACTTGATTGCTACCTCACAGAAGTGCTCTGTTTGTTAACAGAGTTGTTGAATGTTAAAATAAGATGAATTCAATAAAATATAAGGAACATCCTGGACCTGTTTCTTCACTCTTCTTCATTCTTTTTTTATGTATTATAGAAGTATCGGATCGGGTTTCAGTATCAGTAGATTCTCAAAATCAAATGACTCAGACTCAGACTCAGACTCAGACTCGAGGGCAAAAAACCTGATCGGGACATCCCTACAAATAAATAAATAAACAAAACAAACAAAAATAGTGGAGAATCGCAAGAACTTTGTTTAAAAGAGAGCAAACCTATTTAGAAGAAAAGTGTAAACAAAACATTGGAAATAAAAGTCAATAACAAATAAAAGAGTGAATAAAAGGGCAAAAAAAAATTAAAGTTAACAAACAAATGCAAAAGCAAGTAAAACTGAAGACTAAAGAATAAAACACTGACTTAACGAAAGCAAACCTACACAAAAAATTTAAACATAAAAATAATGATTGGAAAGTGAAAGAAATTATGAAAAGAGAGCATAGAGATGCAGAAGAGTGTGAAAAGCAAAAGTCAGTAAATATGCAGAAGAAAGTGCAAATAAACAAAAGAAAGAACAAATATTCAAAGACCTAAACAAAGAGTAAAGAAAATAGGGGAGTGGAAAATTTGAAAGGAAGGTGGGGTGGGGGGGGGGGGGGGGGGCTAACTGGACAATACAATGAATGAAAACAACCAAACAAATGACCAGTTAATGGCAAATAAACAACAAAAAAGTAAATAGATGACTGAACAACCAAGCAAAGCAAAAGCAAGTAAAACTAAAAAAACACAAGGCAGAGTAAAGCAGAATAAACAGAAGAGGCAGAAATGACTAAAACAAAGACGTGAAAAAGTGAAAAAATGAGGAAAGAACAAGCAAACTAAATGCAAAAAAAAAAGTGGAAGAATAAATTTGCAAAAGCGAAAATTAAAAGCAAAAGAAAAGGCAGAAATTTTGTGGGAAAAAAACTAATTAGACGAGACAAAAAAGATAAAAAACTAAACATCTAAATTTGGGCAAATATGCAAACAAAAAGCAAAATAATAGTACAAACAAACTAGAGTACGAAAAAAACAATAAAAGAAAGTGAAAAGTAAAACAAAAATTGTAATAAAACAATAACTAAAGTTATTAAGTAAGAGGAAAAGAGAAAAGAAATAATAATGAGGAAATTAATCTAAACCAAATCAAAGAATTCACAAGAACAAAATGTATGTGGGACACAAGGCAGAACAATTGCGACAGAATCAAGCTGTGCGAAAGAAAACAGGGAGTGCGATTTTTCTCCTGTTTTACAGTAACACCGGTACAGTAAGCAGGTGTACCCTGTTGAAATGACACTCACAGGACACTAATGAGCATTACAGTCAGACAGGCTTCAAACACATTAGTAATGCGCTGTTTCGGGCAGGAAACTATTTAATCAATGTTCTAGAAGGGCTCCATGTATTAGTGTGACTGCAGTGTGTGTGTGTGTGTGTGTGTGTGTGTGTGTGTGTGTGTGTGTGTGTGTGTGTGTGTGTGTGTGTGTTTATTTTCAGACTTACAGAACTGAGAGATGGGAGCATCAAGCTGCGGTGCCGTTCCTCCTTTGGCGTTGAGTTTCTGCACTTGGGTTGGGGGGACGGGTTTGTGGGACTGGCCCGTGGCTCGATACATCGCCTGAACCCACAGGATCCGATCTTGCTCATCATCGCTGGCGAAGATCACAGTGTCTCCTTCCTTCACAGCATTGAAGAACGTCCGACCGCCATCCAGACCTGAATTCAACACAGTCAGCATCATTCATACTGTTAATCGAGTGTAAGAAAATGTGTTTCTTTTACTTATTATGAAATGTGGTAATACCGTACACAGTACCTAACAATACTTTTATTTTATTTTGTCTCAAGTTAATGTTAAAATGTTAAGATTTTATTATTATTTCTAAAATTTGTATTAATTATATATATATATATATATATATATATATATATATATATATATATATATATATATATATATATATATATATATATACAGTTGAAGTCAGAATTATTAGCCCCCTTGAATTATTAGACCGCTTGTTTATTTTTTCCCCAATTTCTGTTTAACGGAGAGAAGATTTTTTTCAACACATTTCTAAACATAATAGTTTTAATAACTCATTTCTAATAACTGATTTATTTTATCTTTGCCATGATGACAGTAAATAATATTTGAATAGATATTCTTCAAGACACTTCTATACAGCTTAAAGTAACATTTAAAGGCTTAACTAGGTTAATTAGGTTAACTAGGCAGGTTAGGGTAATTAGGCAAGTTATTGTATAACAATGGTTTGCTCTATAGACTATCGAGAAACAATATAGCTTAAAGGGGTTAATAATTTTGACCTTAAAATGGTGTTTAAACAATTTGAAATAGCTTTTATTCTAGCCAAAATAAACCAAATAAGACTTTCTCCAGAAGAAAAAATATTATCAGACATACTGTGAAAATGTCCTTGCTCTGTTAAACATCATTTAGGAAATATTTAAAAAAGAAGAAAAAAAATTCAAAGGGGGCTAATAATTCTGACTTCAACTGTATATAAATATACACACACACACACACACACACACACACACACACACACACACACACACACACACACACACACACACACACACATTTATTTACTAATATATTATATAATATTTATCAATAATAATAATAATAAATAATAATTGGGATTATTAAAGATTAGTATTTTTATTTACCTATTTATTTATTTACTAATTTAATATGTAATATTTATTAATAATAATAAATAATGATTAAGATTATTAAAGATTATTTAAAAAAAATATTTAGTTAATTATCAATAAATTATGTAATATTTATCAATAATAATAATAAAAAGAAATAATTAGGATTATTAAAGAATATTTAGGACTTGTATTTACTTATTTATTTATTTACTTACTAATATATTATGTAATATTTATCAATAATAATAAATAATGATTAGGATTATTAAAGATTATTTTAAAAATGTATTTATTTAATTATCAATCAATTGTGTAATATTTATCAATATTAATAATAAGAAAAAATAATTAGGATTATCAAAGGTTATAAAAAAATTATTTATTTAATTATCAATAAATTATGTAATATTTATCAATAATAAGAAGAAGAAATAATTTGGATTATTAAAGATTAAGATTTTTACTTATTTATTTATTTATTTATTTATTCATCCATCAACATATATAAATTCTGTAAATAATATTTATATGTTTTTTGCCACCTTATAACCTCATCTTTCTTTCTTTCTTTCTTTCTTTCTTTCTTTCTTTCTTTCTTTCTTTCTTTCTTTCTTTCTTTCTTTCTTTCTTTCTTTCTTTCTTTCTTTCTTAAATGAACAGATATTATTTGCTACAGTTTATGACATAAGATAATATCTAGGATTCAGTGCCTGATTATGAATGATTATCGGTGACTCATATATCCAGTAGAGTGCTTGATAACGACTAATTATCAGTAATTAATTAATTAACATTTTAGCCAACATAAAAAGCACCACATCTGTCACTTGTATTAACTAAAAACAATTGCAGGCCAATCACCATTTGAGATTCAGTTTCCCTAACCCATCTTCACGGTGCATAATGTTTTATGCAAAGACACAGAAGGTTTCAATGAAAGATAATTGATCTTAACTAGTTAATTACCTGTGTTTGTTTAATGCTAATAAAATGAGTCACCTTGAGAGTAAATGAGTATAGACACTAGAAACACCTGCCACCTGCTGGTACTTATATACATTCTTTTTTTACACATATAGGATAGACTTTTGACTCCTAAATAGCTAAAAGAAAAATTACAAAATGCAGCTTACTATTTTTGTTATGAACAAGTGTGTTTATGATTTCTGAAACAAATTACAATAAGGTTCCATTCATTAACGTATTTACTAACAACCATGAACAATACATTTATTACAGTATACACATTTATCTCATCATTGTTAGTTTTTTGTCAACTCACAATAATTATAGAAAAAACATAAATCTGGATTTTAATAATGCATTAGTAAAAGCAAAAACTACTACTAATTAATTAATGATTAATTGTATTGTTCATTCTTAGTTAATGTTAGCACTGTGAATACATTAACTAATCAAAACTTATTGTAAAAGTTGACCATGACTTCAATAATAGCCCAAAGTAATACAATAAATACAGTTTTATATTTTAAGCAGTAAAATAAAGTATTTTTGTCTAGCTAAATTTTCTAATTGTGAATGACAAGAAAAGCCTAGCACATTTAAGTTCCAATTGGTTTTTTAAAAGTTGATATTCGTTTCCATCAACCAATTTTTCTACATTTTGGAATATCACATAAAAAATGCCTAACTGAAATGCTAAAATGCGTATCACTCTTGAATATATGCATAAAAAAACACATGCACACTGCAAATGAAAAGGATAAACCTTTAATCTGATAAGAAAAAAAGGTGCATAAACTAGAATGGAAACCCCAAATAAATTCCAGCATTTGAATCAAAAAAGTCATGTGATTTTGTTTTAAGAGATCATGCGATAACAAATAATTGCACAATGGGACGGCATTAATGGATAAGCCACATTGTAAAATATCCAAAATGATGTTTTGGTCATTCTTAAATCCCTTAGCCAATGTCCATCATCAAAGTTGAGTATTATTACCTCTCAAAACTGTCAAAACTCCTAAAGAACGGTCTCACACCTCTAAAAGTTATTACACTTTCATTGCATGTCTTCTGAGTGGCAAGTTATTATATATAAAAAAGGCTCACAGTGGCTTCTCCTCTTATAATGATTTTGTTCTCTTTGACTCTTTACTAAGCTTTTCCCTCATCATACACACGTGCTGCTGATGATGTGACAATAAAAAAAAGTGATTTGTGATTTAAAAGATTGGAAGAAAACAGTGCTTAATTCGCAAATGTTTTATGAGATATTCCGGTTTTGCATCTAATTTGGATCTTTGTATGAAAACATATTGGATTTTGCATTCTGATTGGCTGAGTTACCTGGCTGAGGGTCGGTGTAATCCACAGTGTATCCGTCCAGTTGGAGAAGTTCAACCGGCTCTGCTTTCTTCTCCCTGTAGCTACACATGGCAAAGGTGTACTGGCTCACCTGTGAAAAACATAAGCACATTCATCATATATTTCGATTATTATAAATGATTAACCACACTATTTTGAACTGGAAGTGCAGCGATATCCAACCCAGGCTCACGAAAAATATTTGTAGTCATTTTGGCAAAAATAGTAATACATTGAATCATGAATGTTTCCTGACAGTGAAATGTCTGAGCGGCGCTAAAATGTGTGTTTTGTCAGAAACAGATAAAAGTGACTGTGGCTATGCAAATGTGGCAATGAGGACAAGTAAAATATTGCAGGCTCATAATCAACACATCATCAACACATCAGCTAGGAAGGTCATTTTCCATATCTGGCTGATGCCAGTGTTTACACTTCAAATAATTATAGGTTGAACAATCCAATAATATCATGCATCTCTAACAAGCATGCTTCTGACACAAAACTGTAGGTAGAGACACTTTTTTTTTCAACATGCTTGTGTAGGAAGTTTACTGTAATATTACATTTATATGATCAATAAGTCATGACAACATACTCTATGGCCCAGTTTCACAAACAAGACTTAGCTTAAGCCAGGACTAGACCTTAGTTAAATTAGGCTATTTAAGCCACATTTATTAAAATGGCCTTAGAAAAATATATTACTGGTGTGCACCTGGAGAAAAAAAATGACACTGATGTATTTTAAGACATCTCACTGCAAGTTATTTTAAGTTGAGACAGCTCAAACATGCAATTTAATCTTGACTAGCCTTAAACCTTGTTTGTGAAACCGGGGGTATAGGTTTATATTAATTTAAGTGGTCACACTTTACAATAAGGTTTCATTAGTTAATGAATTTAATAAGATGAACTAACTATGAACAATACTTGTACAGCATTTATAAATCATAGTTCCAACATTCAACTACCGTTAACTAACATGCACTCAAAATATTATAATAGTATGCTGTTTGTTCAAACTACTTATTTAAAATGAGCTGCAACAACACGATTTTTGGTGCTTTTTCTTTGAAAACTTAATTGTTTTATGCTCATTTCACTTAAATTTGTAAAAACTAATAAGTTAACTTAATTCCTTCATGTTGACCCAAACAAATGGATTGTGTGGGACAGCATTTTTTACAGTGTGAGCAAATACTGTAATAAATGTATTGTTCATTGTTTGTTCCTGTTGGTCAATGCATTAAATAACATTTACTAATGCAACCTTATTGTAAATAGTTATTATTTAACTTATTAAAACAAGCAAGCAATTTTTTAACTAGGGCTGTATTATATTTATACACGATTTCAACAGATCATTTATTCAAATTCAGATCATCATTCAGATCATCATTCAAATTGCTTTGGGGTGAATTTCAAAGGGTGTGAATAATGTATAAAAAATAACAAAGAAAATCGCAAGGAAAAATAATTGCAATAGAGCAACAAAAAAAAAGTAAAATAAACATTGCTTCATGGTTTTCTGTAGAGTCAAACAGTATTCAGGTACAGAAATTAAATAATGAAATGTAAAATAACACTGCACAGTCATCATTCAGTAAAATTATTTTTCATTAAAGTTACAAATGTGCTTTTTTTGTATCCAAATGCTTTTCTGAAGGCTTTTTTTGAGGGATTTATTCATAATACATCAATTTCCTGATTATATAAAAGATTTTATTCTAAAAACAAATGGGATTTTTTTTTTTTGCCCATACAATATGGCAATTTTTTTATTTTATTTTGATGCTTTCACACTTTTTATTTCCTTGTTTTTATAAAAAAATTATTGTATTAAAACTATGTAAGATCAAGATTTTTTTTTCTAAATAGTTTCTTAAAAAAAAGAAAAAAAAATCTTTTTTTTAACTATTTAAACCTTAACTGCCTTTAAAACAAATGCAAATGATGAAGTTCGACTCTGTTATTATTTTAACTTATTACATCAAGTTCAACTAAATGAACTTAAAGTGCACCTATGATGAAAATTGTCTTTTGTAAGCTGTTTGGACAGAAGTGTGGGTAGGTGTAGTGTGTCCATAGTCATATTGGGGTGATATAAACTTTTTTTTCACACTTTTTATTTCCTTGTTTTTATATAAAAAAAAAATAATAATTGAATTAAAACTATGTAAGATCAAGATTTTTTAAACTCTTTAAACCTGAACTGCCTTTAAAACAAATGCAAATGATGAAATTCGACTCTGTTATTATACTTTGCAAAGATAAAGTTTAAAAATTGCATGTTTTGGGATGTGACTATTGTGGACGCACATTGTGAAATCAAGGTTAAAACAATACACTCACCGGCCACTTTATTATATACACCTCTCCAACTGCTCGTTAACGCAAATTTCTAATCAGCCAATCACATGGCAGCGACTCAATGCATTTAGGCATGTAGACATGGTCAAGACGATCTGCTGCAGTTCAAACCGAGCATCAGAATGGGGAAGAAAAGAAATTTGAGTGACTTTGAACATGGCATGGTTGTTGGTGCCAAACGGGCTGGTCTGAGTATTTCAGAAACTGCTGATCTACTGGGACGCACAACCATCTCTAGGGTTTGCAGAGAATGGTCTGAAAAAGAGAAAATATCCAGTGAGCGGCAGTTCTGTGAGTGCAAATGCCTTGTTGATGCCAGAGGTCAGAGGAGAATAGCCAAACTGGTTCCAGCTGATAGAAAGACAACAGTAACTCAAATAACCACTGGTTACAATCGAGGTATGCAGAAGAGCATCTCTGACCGCACAACACATCGAACCAGGATGCAGATGGGCTACAGCAGCAGAAGACCACACCAGTTGTCACTCCTGTCAGCTAAGAACAGGAAACTGAGGCTACAATTCATACAGGCTCAACAAAATTGACAATTAAAGATTGTAAAATTGTTGCCTTGTCTGATGAGTCTCGACATTCTGATGGTAGGGTCAGAATTTGGCATCAACAACATGAAAGCATGGATCCATTCTGCCTTGTATCAACGGTTCAGGCTGGTGGTGGTGGTGTAATGGTGTGGGGGATATTTTCTTGGCACACTTTGGTACATTAGTACCAACTGAGTATCGTGTCAATGACACAGCCTACCTGAGTATTGTTGCTAACCATGTCCAACCCATTTTGACCATAGTGGACCCATCTTCTGATGGCAACTTCCAGCAGGATAACGGGCCATGTCATAAAGCGCGAATCATCTCAGACTGGTTTCATGAACATGACATTAAGTTCACGGTACTCAAAAGGCCTTCACAGTCACCAGCTCTCAATCCAATAGAGCACCTTTGGGATTTGGTGGAATGGGAGATTCGCATCATGGATGTGTAGCCAACAAATCAGCAGCAACTGCATGATGCTATCATGTCAATAAGGACCAAAATCTCTGACAAATATTTCCGGCACCTTGTTGAATCTGTGCCATGAAGGATTAAGGCAGTTAGTACTAGCACTAGTAAGGTGTACCTAATAAAGTGGCCGGTGAGTGTATATTGTGCAGCGCTAATTTCTTATTATTATTAAGGTTACATGAGCTGTTTTAAATCAGTTAAATATAATGCAAGTTTAAATTCGATTCAGCTTAAATGAAGGCAAGTGAATTTTTTTCTCTCTTTTTTTTTGCAGTGTACTTCAGGCTAGTGCTAGGGTTCAAGCGGAGGGTGGCATCTCAGAGGGAGGCTGTCTTGGTCACTGACGGGGTGGAGCTGGATTCGGGTTTTGTCCTGCCAATCAAAAAGGCTCTGACAGAAGAGTGTGGGATGACACGCTGTCACTCCGGATGCCAGTCGTGCAGTTCGGTGCCAGTCATACACACACAGACGCGCTGCTGTCAAGACGCTCTCCAGCCCTGCATTATACCAGTGCAGAGTCTCCCATCACCTCTGCTGAAAGTGGCAGCTCTCTCTCACTCCAACTCCCAGTGACATGATCAATTCAATGTCATGTGTGTGACGGGCACTCGGGCTGGCTTCAGGGCCACAATCTGGCTTGGTGGCACCCAGGTGCCTTCAGGACGCCACCGGGGCACACATACACACACATGCACACACACATACAAACATGCACACAGACTCACACAAAGCTCATGCATACATATAGTGCAGTACAGTACAGTACAGTACAGTACAGTACAGTATATGTCTATAAAAAAATGTGTATTCAAATATTTGTCTACAAAATAAACCTGACAAACCTGTTTAAGTCAAGTACTTGCATGAGAAACCAAATGTTCTTAAAATACATTTCATTGTTATATATTTACATTTACAGATGGGATTATTTTAGATGTACAAAAAATGTAGATTTTAATTATTATAGATTTTATTTGATCTAATGTTTATTATCTAATGTATCTAATGCACTTTATTGTACCAATATTTGTTATATTATTAAATCTTTCTTTCATTGTAATTTTAACATTACATCAAGTTCAACTAAATGAACTTAAAGGGCACCTATGATTGTAAGCTGTTTGGACAGAAGTGTGGGTAGGTATAGTGTGTCCATAGTCATATTGGGGTGATATAAACACAATAAGTCTCTCTTTTTTTTAAATGTCCTGACGTTAAAATAGGATCCAAATCCCTCCCATTTTGAGGCCGACCGCAACGTGACATAGGAGTGCGGGTTCCCCGCCCACCGAATTGATTGACAGCCGCATATTAACATGTCTCTGTAGTAATGCGTATAATCATATCAACAAGACAGGACGTGCGTAAAGCAACTGGGGTTAAAAGATCTGTTCAGCTAAAGATCATCAATCATCATCAAATGTGACCAAGAATGAGTTTTACAAGCTTAACACGTTTATGTATGTGCGTAGACTTTGTAACGAGACTGTGTGTGACTCATCATTGCAGAAAGGCTTAAATTAACTCCACAACACATACATCAAACAATAATTGGTTAATAATAAGTTCTTACTGTAGTATTTCTCACAAACGTTACATGAGATCTGCTTCCTTCATGTCTGTCACTGTGCTGTTTATCTGACGCAGCCGAGTCAGAGATTGAGGGACACGTGGAAACGGTGGGCGGGGAGAACTAGCATTAAAGGCACAGGCCGCAAAAACAGCTACATTGTGTTCAGAGCAGAAATTTCCAATATTCTGAAAGGAATAGTAATTAATCTGATGGGTGTTTTGAGCTGAAACTTTACAGACACATTCTGGAGACACAAAAGAGTTTTCTTGAAAAAGGGGTAAAATAGGTGCCCTTTAATTATATTTATTTAATTATATTATTATATTATTATATTCTTTTTCCTCTTTAAGGACAGTTCACACAAAATTCTGCCATCACTGAACAATTGTTACAAATCTTTAGTTTTATTGTCTGTTAAACCGAAAATGTTATTTTTTTAACAATCTAAACCATTTTCTGCAGAATATTATGCAGAAATGTGGGAAACTGGTAGCCATTGAATCACATAATATTTTTTCCTACTATGGATGTCAATGGATATTGTTCTACAGACTACAGCGAATAGTCCGGACTGCTGAACGAATCACTGGCACTAGAGTAATAATCACTCTGGACTTCTCACACCCAGTACACGTCCTGTTTGAACTGTTACCGTCTGGTCGGCGCTACAGTGCTCCAAGCACAAAAACAGACAGACACAGGAATAGTTTTTTCCTCAGCCCATCTACCTCATAAACAGTTAAATATTCCTCTACCATGGAATAAACATGTGCAATACTTTCGCATACGCACTTGTACACGGCACCTTATAACAATATACAACGCAAAACTTTCTCTACGCATTTGTACACAGCAACTTATAACTTGTATATTTATAACAAATCTGTACATACAATTCAACATCCAGAGCTTTTTGTCTAATTGCATCTCTGTTTAATGTTTGTAGTCTTTTTATTTATTTATTTTCGTGTTGTCACTTGTCACTTTATGTACACTGGAAGCTTCTGCAGCCAAAACAAATTCCTTGTGTGCAAGCACACTTGGCAATAAAACGGATTCTGATTCTCATTTATTCATTCATTCATTCATTTTCTTTTCGGCTTAGTGCCTTTATTAATCCGGGGTCGCCACAGCGGAATGAACCGCCAACTTATTCAGCATAAGTTTTACACAGTGGATGCCCTTCCAGCCGCAACCCATGTCTGGGAAACATCCATACACACTCATTCACACTCATACACTACGGACAATTTAGCCTATCCAATTTACCTGTACCGCATGTCTTTGGACTGTGGGGGAAACCGGAGCACCCGGAGGAAAACCACGCGAATGCAGGGAGAACATGCAAACTCCACACAGAAACACCAACTGACCCAGGCTCGCACCAGCGACCTTCTTGCTGTGAGGCGACAGCACTACCTACTGTGCCACTGCGTCGTCCGATTCTGATTCTGATTCTTCAAAATAATTTATTTTCTGAAAGGTTTGAAATCACTTGAGGGTGTTATAGTGTTTAATACAGTTTCATTTTTGGGTGAACTATACCTTTAGAATATTATTTAACTTTAGTATTTTATTTCAAGCAACAATATCTCTTTAAGTTTTATGGTTTTAGTTTAAGTTAAGTATCAGCTTAACCCAGAAACTAAAGCGATTGCTGCTGGGCCACTAAAACTGCTGTCAAACTGACAGCTAAATGATTTTAAATGACTTTCACTTTTTGATAACCCCATGCATGCTTTTGCTCATTTAAACAACATCATCACTGTTGACACTCCACAAATTGCATTACAGACTGAGAGGACAGGAGGAAAAAAGCTAGGGCAAATCGATTGGTACAAGTATGAAACCGAATGGCAGACACAGAACCTGAGCCCCTCCGGGTCACTCAAAAGCATTACCATATTGAAATGCGCAAGGCTGAATAAAGTCTAAACCAGAGACGAGCCCACACAGCGCCACATCGCCTACCAACCGTAAAATTATTACACTTCAGTTTGAATCATAATGCTGACTTACCACACAAGGACTTAGAGGCACAGAGATAGATTTATGCCATTATCCGTACTCTCCACTTAACTGATTATACTTAGAATTGCAAGCATTTCTTTTTTGTACTACAGGTTTTCTAAAATGTTACGTTTATATAAGCAAATGAGACATTGGTTAATTACATTTTTATGGTCATTTTCATATATTTCTAGCACAAAAAAATCTGAACATTAGATGAAATTGGGTTAAAAATTGTTTGCATGTTTTTAGTAAATGGTTTTTACTCATTTATCACTCCCTAATTAAGATAACATTGTGAGTCAATTGCTGATCAATTGATTGATTGATTGATTGGTTGATTGGTTGGTTGACTGGTTGGTTGCTTGGTTGACTGGTTGGTTGCTTGGTTGGTTGGTAGGTTGGTAGGTTGGTTGGTTGGTTGGTAGGTTGGTTGGTTGGTTGATTGATTGATTGATTGATTGATTGATTGATTGATTGATTGATTGATTGATTGATTGATTGATTGATTGATTGATTGATTGTTTGATTGATTGATTGATTGATCAACTGGTTATTGATTCACTGGTAATGAATAATATAAGTAATACTTAATTTTATTTCTGTAATTCTCATTAAATAATTCTGGTTACTTCTTTCTTTTAATGACAACAATATTATAAATATTCATTATACATATTCTTTATATTTTATTAATAAAATTGTGATTAACAATAATTCTGCATGTACTGAGCCTGAATGGGGCTCTTTAAAGTGTAAGAAACTATTTTTTTTAAAGTAATCTAATCTTATATTATAAGAATATTTTTTTCATAAAAACAAGCAAATAACAAACGTGTGAAGTGTCTACATGAAACAAATGGACACAAAAAGTGATTTCTGGCATATTTCTGGCATATTGAATGGCCAGAAATAAAATCCAATTTGTTTTTTGTCAATAAAATGCTTTATATAATCAGGAAATTGATGTATTATGAAGAGATCCCTCAGCAAAAGCCTTCAGAATAAGTCTGTTGTCTGTTAGTGCTTTTGAAGTGGAGATTTATGGCTCAATGCAGGAGAACAAACTCCTTTTGAGGAAACAGCCTTTAAAAATATGAATGGAAATCTATAAACACATGATAAAGTGCAACAAAATGGTATTTTGCATGTTTTCTTTACATTAGACTTTATGGAAAGCCAAAAGGCCAAAATCTCAAAATTGAAATCTTCATGAAAAAACAAAAACATCCTGTAGTCTCTCGCCTTAATAAATAAAACTACTGTATTTATATTAGGGAGTTAAAAAACACTGAGGAAATAAAAAGGCATGGCGGAGCCACAGGGACTCTGTCGCCACCTTTTTGTGACACCTTGTTTCAAAGCCAGTCTGTGTCAAAGCAGAGCTCTAAATGCTCTGCATGGTGTGGTAATTATATATGAATAATGCAACAGTGAACTGACACCCGCCCTGTAACACAAACCACACATTATATGCAGAAGCATTTACATGTACATACACTTAATCCATTGACAATCAAAGGCTGAACACTTAATATTGATAGACTTTCTTTTTTTCAACTTACATAAATTAACATTAAAAAGTAAATCGTTTTTCAATACATATATTAATATACATTTAAATAGTCATTTATTTATTTATTTATTTACTAATATACATACGCACCCACACGAATACAAGGGTTCATAAATTCGATCAAATTTAAAATGTTTAATAAAGTATGTGACCATGTGAAAAGATCACATGACACTGAGTCATTTTATTTGATAATAATATTGATAATAGTAATTATGTTTTTGCTATATTTGGATAAAAACAAAATAATGATAAAACATATATAATAATAATAATAATAATAATAATAATAATAATAATAATAATAATAATAATAATAATAATAATAGATTCATTATTAGCAATAACATATTATTTCACTCATTCATCATTTATTGGAATTCTCTTGAATATTTTGAATAATATTTTGAATATTTTAGTTTTTGAGCTTTTTAAAAAAGTTATCAAAAAAGCATAATTTAGATTGTCATTTAATATCATATTTAATTTATCATATCATAATTATTGACATTGGATTGATAGCTTTTTGCCATTCTGTCTTTGCTGCGGGAAAATAAAATGTAGTTAAAAACATAGACTTAGTTATTAGTTACTTAGACTTAGCTCTGTTAACATGATCTAATACATTTCATTTATGTAAAAATGTCTAAATAAAAAGCAACTTGCCATGTCATCTGGAGTTTATGTGTATGTTTACTGTATGTTGATATTTACGTTTATGAGACAGATGGATGTGCTGACGTTTGTGTGAACACTTACACAGGATTTAACACGAGGATAACAGACAAAAAAAAAAAGCAAAAGCAAAATAGAAACAAGCAAATGACAAATGTGAAAGCAATCACATCAAAATAACAAAACAACAAACTCGAAAAGTTACTTTTTTGTAAGAATATTTTTTGAATGTTATTTTTTTATTCTGATTTTAGGTGATTTTGATTTTGGAAAAAAATAGCTTACGATGAGAATAACAGAATATATACAAATATAAAAAAGTAAAAGTAATAATAATTGCTCAACTGCCTGACTTATTATTTATAAACAATAATAGTAATAGTATATCACAATTTTAGAATTAATAATAATTTTATATTATTATTTATTTATTTTTATTTATTCATTCTTTAACATTTATTAATTATTTATTTATTACGAATTTATTATTATTATTATTTTATTTATTTTTTTTATTATTATTATTAATTAATTAATATTATTAATACTATAATTGTTGTTGTTCTTGTGATTGATTGATTGATTGATTGATTGATTTGATTGAGATGAACAATAAAATCAATATTTTGCTTTAAATTTCTGTAATTCTAAATAAATCTGGTGACAATTTTACTGACCCTAAACTAATAAAAATAATAATGACAAAAATAAGTCACATATTAAAGCCCCCCAAAATTGTGAATAATATAGAAATATAAACAATTTATTAACAGTAATAATAATAATAATAGGGCAGCACGGTGGCGCAGTGGGTAGCACCATCGCCTCACAGCAAGAAGGTCGCTGGTTCGAGCCCCGGCTGAGTCAGTTGGCATTTCTGTATGGAGTTTGCATGTTCTCCCCGTGTTTGCGTGGGTTTCCTCCGGGTGCTCCGGTTTCCCCCACAAGTTCAAAGACATGTGGTATAGGTGAATTGGGTAAGCTAAGTGTATGTGTGTGACGGAGTGTGTATGGATGTTTCCCAGTGATGGGTTGCAGCTGGGAGGGCATCCGCTGCGTAAAACATATGCTGGATAAGTTGGCGGTTCATTCCGCTGTAGCGACCCCAGATTAATAAAGGGACTAAGCCGAAAAGAAAATGAATGAATGAACAATAATAATAATAATAATAATAATAATAATAATAATAGTAATAATAATAATAATAATAACAATAATAATAATAGTAGTAGTAGTAGTAGTAGTAGTAGTAATAATAATAATAATAATAATAATAATAATAATAGTAATAATAATAATAATAATAACAATAATAATAATAGTAGTAGTAGTAGTAGTAGTAGTAGTAATAATAATATTAATAATAACAATAATAATAATAGTAGTAGTTGTAGTAGTAGTAGTAGTAATAATAATAATAATAATAATAACAATAATAATAATAGTAGTAGTAGTAGTAGTAGTAGTAGTAATAATAATAATAATAATAATAATAATAATAATAATAATAATAGTAATAATAATAATAATAATAACAATAATAATAGTAGTAGTAATAATAATAATAATAATAATAATAATAATAATAACAATAATAATAGTAGTAGTAGTAGTAGTAGTAGTAGTAATAATAATAATAATATAATAATAATAATAATAATAATAATAATAATAATAATAATAATAATAATAATAATAATAATAATAATAATAATAATTTAACAGTAGTAGTAGTAGTAGTAGTAGTAATAATAATAATAATAATAATAATAATAATAATAATAATAATAATAATACATATAAAAAAAATATTTTAATGAAAGCAAATGTAATTGTATTTAAATAATCTATGAGATACTTCTCCATGAAGTAGAATGCACAATGTGTGTGTTTTCTCTTGCCATTATGTTTTGTAAGAAACCATTTAGAAAAAGAGATGTAGATCTTACATTATAAGAATGATTTAATACAGCTGGGTTTTCTAGCACAAGCAAAATAAAACAAGTGTGAAAGAATCCAAACGAAACACAAAACGGACACGAAAAGCGCATTCTGGCATATTTCCTGACATTGGAAAACACAAGCGGGGCATTGGTGTGCTGTTTTTCGCTTGTGTGACACACAAACACACCAGCACGCAAACACTAAGGTAAATAAAGAGCGTCAGTGTATTGACTGTTGTTTGTCACTTGCTGTATTTGTAGCTGCGAGCGACTGCTGTTGGACTGATGTGAGCTCTTTTATCTGCCGGTCCTTTACTCTGTCAAGCCGCCTGTCAACTTTTAGCTCTCAGACATGTTACAAACCACCACACAACAGCAAACAATGAAGACACAAATAAAAAAAAGAGGCCCCACTGAAGTACCTTCTTCACTGAAGCAGCTCTGATACGCCGGAAATGTACAGAATCAGAAAGAGTCGTCATTAAAGTGACAGCAAGGTGGAAAAAAAAGCACATACCTGAACCAAGACGAAGAATCTCCGCTTCCATCTTTTCCACAGGTTTTTCCCAATGGCCCACAGGTATCTGTGAAGAGACGCAGAGCAGGTGTTGTTGCAGCACAGTGTTGGGGTATACAGCATGCTGAATGTGTTGTTCATCATTTGAGTGATAATAGGACGCTGGTGCCTTTCACTAGGATTTTTATATTGTGGAATAATTTCAATTGGCGTTACAAATTACATGTTAATAAATATGTTTTAAAGCATGTGAATGTATGCTTACAAAAAATTAATATAAAATTAATATCTCACAAAAAGTGCATGCAGGATGTTATGTACATTTTAATGAAAATGCATATTACTGTATACTGTACATATATATATACTGTATATACACTTAAATAATTAAAAACAATTAAATTAAATAAAAATAAACTAATTAAATAAAATAAAAATCGATAAAATTAATGCATAAATAAATAAATGAATAAATAAATAAATAAATAAATAAATAAATAAATAAATAAATAAATAAATAAATAAGGGCAACGCAGTGGCGCAGTAGGTAGTGCTGTTGCATCACAGCAAGAACGTCGCTGGGTCGTAGGTTCGAACCTCGGCTGGGCTGGGTCAGTTGGCGTTTCTGTGTGGAGTTTGCATGTTCTCCCTGCGTTCGCGTGGGTTTCCTCCGGGTGCTCCGGTTTCCCCCACAGTCCAAAGACATGCAGTACAGGTGAATTGGGTAAGCTAAAATTGTCCGTAGTGTATGAGTGTGAATGAGTGTGTGTGGAAATTCCCAGAGATGGGTTGCGGCTGGAAGGGCATCTGCTGCGTAAAATCGTGCTGGATAAGTTGGTGGTTCATTCCACTGTGGCGACCCCGCAAGGGACAAAGCCGACAAGAAAATGAATGAATGAATAAATAAATAAATAAATAAATAAATAAATAAATAAATAAATAAATAAATAAATAAATAAATAAATAAAGCCTCACAAACGAATATAATGCTGGATGTGTTGTTCATTATTTGAGTGTATTATGAGACACTGTTGCCTTTCACTAGGATTTTTATAACGTGGAATAATTTCAGTTTGCGTTACAAACTACATTTTCAAAATACATTTTAAAGCATGCTTAAAAATATATGGTATGTGACTACAAAGAATGCATATTGTATAATGCAAAATGGATATTTTGCGGGATGTTTACTGAAAATATATATTTGTTGTAAGTCAAATAAAATGAATGACTGAATGACTGACTGACTGAATGAATGAATGAATGAATGAATGAATGAATGAATGAATGAATGAATGAATGAATTGCATAAAAAAGCCAAATGATGTTAGTCATTTGAGTGATAATGGGCCACTGTTGCCTTTCACTAGGATTTTTATATAGTGAACTCATTTCAATTGGCGTTACAAATGTTAAAAATACATTTTAAAGCATGCATAAAAATGCATGGTATGTTTGTTTACAAAAAAAAAGCAAATTGTATAATGTAAAATTCATATCTCTTA
The DNA here is from genome assembly GCA_903798195.1 of Danio kyathit. Taxonomy (NCBI): domain Eukaryota; kingdom Metazoa; phylum Chordata; class Actinopteri; order Cypriniformes; family Danionidae; genus Danio; species Danio kyathit. The sequence continues at coordinate 23,426,367 of LR812529.1, read as the reverse complement.
AAAATATTGTGCTGGACGTAATGTATATGTCAAGGTAAGTGCATATTTTCTGTATAAAATAAAATAAAATAAATCATACATTTTCCTTCGGCTTAGTCCCTTATTTACCACCAACAATTCCAGCATATGTTTTACACAGTGGATGTTCTTTCAGCTGCAACCCATTACTGGGAAACACCCATACATTCTCACATGCCCATTCATACACTGCGACCAGTTTAGTTTATTCAATTCATCTATAGCACACGTCTTTGGACTGTGGAGGAAACAGGAGCACCCAGAGGAAACCCACGTGAACACGGGGAGAACATGCAAACTCCACACAGAAATGCCAACTGGCCCAGCCAGGACTCGAACCAGCGACCTTCTTGCTGTGAGGCATTGTGCCGCAATTAATCAATCAATCAATACATGAACGAACCAATGAACAATGAATGAATAAATAAGCCTCACAAACAAATATCATGATGAATGTATTGTTAGTCATTTGAGTGATAATGACCAGAGATGTATAAAATCTCTAGAGACTTAAGTAAAAGTACAAGTGCTCTATCAAAAAAGTGACTTGAGTAGAAGTTGAAGTGCTCTTTAAGCACAATACTTAAGTGGAAGTACTAAAGTATTCAACAATTTTTGTACTTAAGTATTGCAAGTAGTTTATTTAAAAATTTACTACTCAAGTACTGAAAGTAAAAGTACAAGTATTGCTTTAGGTAGTTATTTTTAAAAAAGCAGTCAAAAGACATATTGTTTTGTTTATTTTAAATATCTTTTTTGGGGCACAGGATTAAGCAGAACAAAAAGAACCATGGTTTACAATTTATAATATAATATAATATAATATAATATAATATAATATAATATAATATAATATAATATAATATAATATAATATAATATAATATAATATACGATAATATAATATAATATAATATATATAAATAAATAAATATATAAAAAAAAAAAAATATATATATATATATGATGGGTCAAAAACACCATTCAGCATGACAGCCTTTATAACAGACAGTTAACATTATGTGAACATTGCAGCATGATAACCGCGAGTAGCTAACGGTAGTTAACTTATCAAGCTCTTATGGATAGCTCAAACTGCTGTTTTGTGTATTATATTTTCTTTAACTTGACATGTTTCTTCAAATCCGACGGTAGAGTATGCACTTTATTCTATGAACTGTCTTTCACTCCGACAAATGCAAACATTGGCTCTAAATAGGGTCACGGGTGGTCTTTTTCCTCATCGCCATGAACAGTTGAAAGTGAAGGAGTTGAAGGTGGAATTTCTGGGTTTTCCATGTCTAAAACAAACTAAAGTGCTCTCAATGCAGGCAGGCAGCACTGTCTTCTTTGATCGTCTGATCAATGAATGATTGATTCGTAACATTTTTATAATTGTAACGAGTAACTATGCAACACATAAAAAATCTACTGGAGTAAAAGTATTAAGCTCATCGAAAATATGTACTGAAGTAAAAGTAGAAGTAGGAGAAAAAAACAATACTCCAGTAGAGTACAGATACAGCCTTTTAGTACTTAAGTACAGTAGTGAAGTAGTTCTACTTCGTTACTATACATCTCTGATAATGACACACTGTTGCCTTTCACTAGGATTTTTAAATAGTAGAAAAATTTCAATTGGTGTTACAAATTTATGTAAAACATACATTTTAAATCATGCTTAAAAATGTATATACACAAAATATACATATTTTATTCAATAAAATGAATATCAAACAAAAAAATTGCATGCTGTATGTTATGTATACATTACGAAAATTCATATTTCCTGTAAATAAAATAAAATAAAATTTCTAGATGGATGTGTTGTTTATCATGATAGTGATAATGGAACACTGATTTTTTTTTACGTTATGTAATATTTCAATTGACGTTACAAATACATGAAGATGCAAACACCTCTAAATGCCATCTGAAATTTCCTTCAAAATGAGCATTTTCCTCAATCTCCTATATTTACGTTAAGCTATTTCACATTACAGGCAATGAAAATACTCTATTCGTCAGCATAAGCGTGAAACTACTGAACCTACTGTACTAACAAGAGCCTGAGAAAAAGGCTCATTAAAAAAAAAGAAAAGTTTAGATGGCATTTAAAGGTTTTTGCATCTGAACTCTTCATATGTTAATACAATTTAAATCATGATTAAAACGGCATAGCATGTACATGTTAACAATATGCATTATTGTATAAAATAAGAGAATATCTCACAAAAAAAAATTGCACGTTGGATGTTGTGTGCATGTTAAGAAATATGCATATTTCCTGTATAAAAATAAATAAAATATAAAATAATATGTGATTACATTTTTATAATTTAGTGTTAGAATTTAGTCTTAGTGTTAAAATTTAGTTATTTCTACACACATTAGAATTAGAATAGCCTATTTATGTGTGTGTATACATGTTCACATTTGTGTCAGTCTGTGAGTGTCTGTGTGCATGTGTTTGTATTTAAAGAGGCTTTAATCCTTCATTTTAAGAATGATGTATTCAGTACATTAAAACATTCTATTTTTCCTTAGATAAAGTGAACTGATTAATTAAGCACTTTGATCATTCACATGCTTGCATAGCTGTCATAATATTGTTATACTTTATAGTTACATTATAGTTATAATGTTTAGTTTATTATAGCTTTACAGTTACATTCAGCAGACTACAGCTGGGTAATAATACACATTATGTAAACGTACTCATACATCTAAATAGAATTATACAAATGCTGTGTGATAATACTGTACATCTTTTGTGGTGAAAAAAGTATTACAATTTGCTTGCAAACTATTATATATTGCTTAACAGGAGACAATTTTTTACAATGAACAACAACAAATAAAAAAATTTAAAAAGCTAAATTTAAATGAAATTCTCTGTGAAGTAATAGAGGATGACAGAATTTGTCCTGTAGCAAGAAGTTTTAAAGCCAGCAAAAGAATGGAAATGGATTTTTAGGTGTATGTTTAGTGCCCTCTAATGGAGAAAACCATACAATGCACTAAAGCAAAAAAAGAAGGACTGGTGACTTCTTTTGGAATTTATTCTTTTGACTAAAGTATTATTATTATTATTATTATTATTATTATTATTATTATTATTATGCACATATACAGTAAAGCACAGTTAAATTAATTAACATGTACTTAATAGTCTAGGATTAAAATGCTTGAAATTATTCATTCATTCATTTTCTTTGGCTTAATCTCTTATTTATCAGGGGTCGCCACAGCAGAATGAACCGCCAACGGAATACAGTATGTTTTACGCAGCAGTTCCCCTTCCAGTTGAAACCCAGTACTGGGAAACACTCATACACTCTCATATTTGTACACTATGGCCAATTTTGTTATACCTATTACCTATTCACTTATAGCGCACGTCTTTGGACTGTGGGGGAAACCGGAACACCCTGAGGAAACCCATGCGAATACAGGGAGAACATGCACACTTCACACAGAAATGCCAACTGTCCCAGCCGGGACTCAAACCAGCAACCATTTTGCTGTGAGACAACAGTGCTAACCACCGTGCCGCCCTCTGCTAGAAATGATGTATTTTATAATTTAATGTTAAGTACTGTTAGTAGTAATATAGTAATATAAGTAGTGGTAATATTTATTTTTATAAAAACAATAAGCAAGAGATTATATAAATTAAATTATGTTTTTGGTGAAGTATTAAAAAAGTGCTTGTGTCGTTATTCAAAGTGCAAGTTTTTTTTTTTTTTATGCATGTTTATGTAAATTAAATAACACGAGCACTTTTTTTAAATAAAAAAAAAATCAATTTCTCAGATTTTAATTACCTTTGAATAAAAAAATCCACAATGATTTCCACAGTGAGGCCTCTTGTACATCATTTTATTATCTTTTGTGAAAAAATAACAATAATTGCTGGTTAAATAAAATTTACTTCAAGTCAAAATTTGTCAGGGGTATGAATAATTTTGGGCTCGGCTGTATTATATATTCACAAAATACTTTTTTTTTTTTTACACAATTTACCTTTTGTTGTTTTAAACTCTTTTTGATTTAACTAAAAAACAAATCCAAAAATACATATTCTGAATAATTATATTATTTGTATTGAAATATAAATGCATTCGTTACATTTTAATAACAGCTAAATTCCAACAATGTGGTCATGAATATGTTTCTGTGTCCACTAGATGGTGCCAAAAGATCAGAACAGATGTGTCGAGAGAACGGCATTTGTTTTCTAATTTTTACACATTGTGTGGGTCGGTGTAGTCAGCAGATTACACCTTCAGCAAATCTTTACAGATAACTCAAGCACAAATAAAGAATGAAAGGTTTGCAGTTGTCACTCACCCACAGTGCTTCATGTTCTGCGGTTTGTCCATACGGACAGCTAATTTGATCTTCAGGTCATCTGAACAACCTTTGGCTACAGTCATCTTATGGAGCTCACACTGTTTGGGACTGTTGGGTGTTGGATGCAACACAACCTGAAAGAACATCAGATGCAACAGTCATTCACTTAAATGAAAATAAAAATGTTCATTTAAACTTGATTTGAAGCTTTTTTCCAAATGTAAAATAAAAATGTCATTTAGCTTTTTTTGCCATAAAACAAAAACAAAAAAGACATGTTTACATTCATTTTTAGACAAAATAATACACATGCTTTAATTTCAGAAAAAAATGATACATTTTTATGAGGAAATAAATATTTGGTGAAACAACACTGATTTTCAATCACAACATATAAAAACATTTGCGATTGTGGGACATTTACAATCATCTAAATGACAACATTTGTATTTATCATTAGTAATTTACAGAACAAAATTTGCACTGTTCTTAATGCAGAGTATTCACACGAAGTATGTTGTTTTCTTTGTGGTTTTCAACCCAATTTTGGGTTAAATATTTCAATAATTTGGAAAAGAATACATCATGGAAGAGTTGTAATAGCAACACAGAAAATGTATTGCTAGAAGAATGTTTTTATAGTTGTAAATTTGATTAAAATAGCGACAGCCAGCCAGAAGCTATCCTGCTTTAACGCTTTAGATGACCAAACTGCAGCCCATGCTTTCAATAAAAACAACAATATTGTTTAATGGGTGTGGATGCAAATCTAGTTTTCATTAGGTATCTTTATAGACAACATTTTTGCAATGAATATCACATATCTAGCTCAAATAAGTTCATTCATTCATTCATTTTCTTTTCGGCTTAGTCCCTTTTTTAATCCGGGGTCGCCACAGCAGAATGAACCGCCAACTTATCCAGCATATGTTTTACGCAGCGGATGCCCTTCCATCCGCAACCCATCTCTGGGAAACATCCATACACACTCATTCACACTCATACACTACAGACAATTTAGCCTATCCAATTTACCTGTACCGCATGTCTTTGGACTGTGGGGGAAACCGGAGCACCCGGAGGAAACCCATGCGAACGCAGGGAGAACATGCAAACTCCACACAGAAATGCCAACTGACCCTGCCGAGGCTCGAACCAGTGACCTACTTGCTGTGAGGCGACAGCACTACCTACTGCGCCACTGCGTCACCCCAAATAAGAAAGTTACAGTAAATAAATAAATAAATGGGATACCAACAATATCCATTTCCACCAGTGCTCTGAATCAGATCCCATTATTTTTGTATCACTTTGAAGTCATCCATCATCTGAATAAGATCCAACATCACCTTATCTGTCTGTTTTTATATCAGCACAGGCTTTTGTTTAGAGAGAGAGAGAGAGAGAAATAAAGAGACTCTATGCCCCATTGACTCAACACTGGATCAAATCCATTAGAAGAGCTACATGCACGGAGGAGGCCTGCTCGTTTTCCAGAGTTTAGCTGAATCACTTTAATGCCCATCACCACCTGATGGCAGAACTGAGCTCAGATTTGCTTAAAGAGAGATGTCAGTGTGGCCTACAGTGATGGTGTCCTCTTTAAACTTTAGTCAAGTAGAATTAGAAAAGCGAGACGCATTACAGTTTACACCTGACATTTACCGCCATCTGTTTTGTCCACTTTAGTCTTTTAGTCTAATGTACACATTTAAAGAAAATCTTTGATGTAATTTTATGCAAAGGATCTTATATTTTTCATAAATGAAAAGTTTAATAAAGCAAGACCTGCTTTGGTGATTAAAATTGCATCCCATAAAATAAAAACACTTGATAAAACATTCACAAACTTGTATTTCACCAAATAAATGCACAAGTTTGTGAGAGGCTAAACAAGCCAGTGTGTGTGTGTGTGTGTGTGTGTGTGTGTGTGTGTGTGTGTGTGTCTCTGACCCGTCCCAGCTCTTTATCCTCCAGCGCCAGCACTCCTGTACTCTCTGTGAAGAGTTTCACCTTCACTGCTGGAAGTGGGTGAGTGGTGGTGAAGTCTCCTTGAGTACCCCAACTAGAGAGAGAGGAAGAGAAAATTTAAAGGGATGGTCCACAATGATATCATATTTTAAACTTTAGTTGATGTGTAATGTAGCTGTGTGAACATAAACAACATCTCTGAATGTAAGGGCGTACTCACAGGTTTATGTCAAAGATATGTTTAAATGCTCTGTGGTTGAACTGGAAATTTTAGGATTAGAATATTTAAATTTAAATGTTGAGTTATCAGCGAGAATGAATTTTAATATAATGGTTTTATATAACCCCCCATCTCATAATGCTTCATTTTACCATAAATTTGATGAACTGTTTAAGATGTTAAATTGTCGCACTGAAACTATTTTACTGGGTGATTTTAATATAAATTGGTTGGATAACAGTAAGAGAAAAAAACTTAAAAGTATCGTATCAAAATATAAATTATATCAAATGACAACAAGCCCAACAAGAATTACTACAGCTAGTAAAACATTGATAGATTTAATTTTTACCAATAAGCCAGAGCGGATTACAAAAATCTATAATTTGATAACAGGTCTGTCTGATCATAACCTGACCTTAATGGTCAGAAAACTAACAAAACAACGATTTCAGGGTGATTTTTTTAGATCTAGAGTCAATAACCCACAAATTGGAATTCCTAGGCAGAAAATCTGTCAGTTTGAAAATGAATTGAACAATATAAACTGGCAGAATATATTTCAAATTGATCATTTAGATGAATGCTGTAACTCTTTGATGGACACAATTGGTAATACAATTCAGAAGTATACATGTTCCTTCAAAAGTAATAGGAAGAAGGTGTTTTTGCCATGGATAGATAAAGATATACATCAGTTAATGAAAAAGAGGGATCTGGCACTGAAAAAATCTATATCTACAAAACAACAAACAGATATATTAATATTTAAAGGTTTAAGAAATAAAGTGGTTAATGAACTTAGAAAAGCAAAGTCATCTTATTTCATGCAGTTGTTTGCTGAATCACAGGGTAATAGCTCACTTATTTGGAAACATATGAATAAACTCACCAATCAGAAATGTAGTCAACGTCAAGTTATATCAAAGATAATTATAGATGGTAAAGTTAGTAATGATAATTTGGAAATTGCAAATGAATTTAACACTTTTTTTATTAAATCAGTAGAAGAACTCGCAACAAATTTTAATTCTGCGTGTATATCACATGAAGTAGTAAGAAGTTTATCATCTTTTCATATTTCACAGGTCGATGAAGATAAAATTAGCAACATTATTAATCAAATAAATAGTTCAAAAGCTAAGGATATATTTGGGTTAGATGCTTCTTTTATTAAAAAACATAGCTCAGTGTTGCTAAGGCCAATAGCTTATTTGGTAAATCTGTCTATTAAATCTGGCAAGTTTCCACAAATTTTTAAAACGGCAGTGGTGACCCCTGTTTTTAAGTCTGGGGAGTTGGATGAGGTGCGTAATTATAGGCCCATCTCAATTGTTCCAGTAATATCCAAAGTTTTAGAAAAGTTAGTGGCTGAACAATTAATGAAGTATTTAGAAGAAAATAATTTGCTGAACCCTAAGCAGTTTGGATTTCGACCAAAATATTCAACAGAAATGGCAACATGTAACTTTATAGATATGATAAAAAGCAGTTTGGATCAAGGAAAAGTTGTGGGAGCAGTATTTTTAGACTTTAAAAAGGCTTTTGATACTGTGAATCATGAAGTACTTATAAATAAATTGAAACAAATTAACTTATCACAACAAGCTCTAAACTGGTTTAAATCATACCTGGATTGTAGACAGCAATGTGTTCAAATTAACAGTGTGAAGTCAACACTTCAAAAATGCAAATTAGGTGTACCACAAGGCTCAATATTGGGACCATTGCTTTTCTGTTTGTATATAAATGATCTACCTGAAAGTTGCAATGAGGTTGGTTGTCAAATGTATGCAGATGATACAATTATTATTATGTAACAGCAGAAACGTCACAGAAGGCTGCAGAAATGTTAACCAAGCAACTGGTCTGTATTTCCCACTGGCTGCAGGACAACTGCTTAACTCTAAATTACAACAAAACAGTTTCAATGTGTTTTTCTTTAAAAAACAGAGCACTAGATGTATTTAAAATCCAAATTGACCAAAAGGAAATCAAGGAAGTAAGTGAATTTAAATACCTAGGTGTCATTATAGACTCAAAGCTTAAGTTTGATGCCCATATTAAAAAAATGTCTAAGATTATAAAGACAAATTTAAACTGTTTTCGTATGATAAGACCATATATATCTTTTAAAGCAGCACAAATGTTTGTGCATGCTATGATATTATCACGTATGTCCTATTGTGCAATAATCTGGGGTCAAGCAACACAGTCAATTGTTAGGCCTGTAATGTCACTTTACAAACAAACTTTAAAAGTGATGGATCAGAAACCAATAAAATGGCACCATTGTCAAATTCTTAAAAAATATAATTTGTTAAGTTTTGATGGTTTTTTTTAAAGTTTTCGTTTTTAAAAACCATGTTTAAGTGTATACATGGTCTTGCCCCTAAAGTAGTCTGTGAGTTGGTACATAAATTCAGCAGTGATGGGGCGAAGACTACAGGGGCAGTAAGTGGGAATTGTAGAATCCGCAGATGCAGAACCACTATGGGTCAGTCATCCTTTTCAGTAAAAGGTTCACATCTATGGAATGCCATGCATGTTGATTTAAAATTATTATCTAAACTCCCAGTTTTTAATGTAAAGCTGAAAGAATGGTTGAGCATTAAGTATTATTCTTTCAGGTTGGTTCTGTTTACATTTCTCTTTATGCAGATTGACTTGCATTTTATGGTTGTGGATCTGTATATACTGTACATGTTTGTTGAATTGTGTTTTACTCTTGATTGTTTTATTTTTATCTTTTATGTAAAGCCTAACCAGGGACGAGGGCTGCAAATTAGCTTTATGCTATATGCCCCATGTACGCAACATCGGTTATCTCTGTATAACAATGTCAAGTGTATTGTCCCTGTTAAATAAACAAGCAAATAAAAAAAAAACACTATGTACAGTTGCCTTGAACCGGGCCAAAGCACGCTTGTCCCCCTTCCCGTTTCCCCCGACGGCCCGCACTCACATTACATTCGGGCCTGGGCACACTTACGTCATCGATGATGCGCTGTTCAGTAAGCACTCTCTCTCAGCACAGTAGAGATTTCTTTAGTTACATCGTTTAAGTCGTTTGATATGCGGTGACAAGCAGTCAAATATTTCGCCGAACAGATCAGCCACTTTTGACGCTCATAAACAATTACAAAGTCCTTGTGCTGCAGGAATTGGGAGGTTTGCTGAAGGTGCAGCTGTCGTGCAGTGAGGGATTCGCGTCTTTATTAAACTACGACAGTTTGCGTTCATTGATCAGTACGAATGATTAATTAATCCATATCAAACAGTCCCTTAAAAGTCACATCTCGCTTTCAGTTTTGGCCTCAGGCACGCTTGCACTCACACTGCAAGCGTACCGCGCCTGAGCCCAAGTGAACCGCGCCTGAACCCGATTCAGAGCACTAACACTTCTCAAACGATCCGGGAAACGGGCCTGGGCACGGTTCGGATAGCATAGTGTGAGTACGCCCTAAGATGCTCAAAGTTCAATGCAAAGGGAGACATTGGCTTTTACAGAGTTAGCTTAGCAAAGCCTACAGCGAACAAACTTTGGAGACCACAAAAAAATATCCGGGCTAGTGAGATCACAAGGGCTTCCGGTTATGTGCATTCACCTCGCGCACACACCCTGTGCAGCAATGGGGCGTGGCCAGAGGCGCTGTAATGTTATAGCAGAGAAAGCTAAAATGCCAACCAAATGCTGCTATTTCCACAGAGCTTGTTCTGTTTCTGTATTTGGGCTACCAAAGGACACAACACAAAGACAGGAGTGCTTACAGTTAAATTTTAATTATATTTCAGAGAATTATGAAAAAAGATATAGCTAGCATTTGACAAAGGAGAGCCGAATCAGTGCTGGCTAAAAACACCTCAAAGAAGGAATTTCTTTGTTTTATGTTCAGTCCACTTTAATTTGTAAACTATTAAGTTAACTTCAGCGTTTTGTGTTAGGACAACAGGAAAGAATTGTGTTAGTCCAACTGGTTTGGGGATTTATAAGTCCCAGCATGCTTTGTGTGGGATTGAATTAAGACAGGGAAATGTTGACAACAAAAGTAATCTTAGGTGTTTAAAGTTTATAGAAGACTTGTTAGATTTTAATCTTCACTTTAGCTTGAAGATTGAAAAGACTTTCATGTAATGCTTTAAGTTTTGAGATTACCACCTTGCAGAAGCACCCAAATCTAAATGCAGTTTGTTGCTTTGCTCAGTGATCAATAACTGTCCTAAAATTAGTTCTGAGATCAGTCTCAACTGTATATGTAACGCATATGGCTTGCTTAGTTCATTTAGGGTAACTTCAAATAAAAGAGACTTTGAAATGCATGACACAGTTGCAATCAGAATTATTGAACCCCCTTTGAATTTTTTTTTTCTTTTTTAAATATTTCCCAAATTATGTTTAACAGAACAAGGACATTTTCACAGTATGTCTGATAATATTTTTTTCTTCTGGAGAAAATCTTATTTGTTTTATTTCGGCTAGAATAAAAGCAGTTTTTAATTTTTTAAAACCCATTTTAAGGTCAAAATGATTAGCCCCTTTAAGCTATATATTTTTTCAATAGTCTACAGAACCAACCATCATTACAATAACTTGCCTAATTACCCTAACCTGCCTAGTTAACCTAATTAACCTAGTTAAGCCTTTAAATGTCACTTTAAGCTGTATAGAAGTGTGTGGAAAAATATCTAGTAAAATATTATTTACTGTCATCATGGCAAAGATAAAATAAATCAGTTATTAGAGATGAGTTATTAAAACTATTATGTTTAGAAATGTGTTGAAAATTTTTTCTCTCCGTTAAACAGAAATTGGGGAACAAAATAAACAGGGGGGCTAATAAATCAGGGGGTTGAATAATTCTGATTGCAACTGTAATAGACATACATGATATTATCAGACCTTTGAGTTTAAGTTAAATAAAAATACAAATGTAGGTAAACTTTTATTTGATAAAGTTATGTTGGACCAACTCAATTGCATTTAGTTTTTTTATTATTATTGGTGCTACACAAATTGATTGGATGGAAATCCTGCCCTCAATTAAATTGAGTTCATCCAAATATTTTTTTTATGGGTCCAACATCCAGCTGTGCATGAAAATTTACAATCTGGCGTAAGAGAAGTTGTGTCTCGCTACTGTATTGTTGAGAAAAATTTTACAAGTACATTTTATTCTAATTCTTGGTCCCTTATTCTTGAAACAAAAAAAAAAATACCAATAAAAAGGTGTGAAGCACCAAAAGCGGCCCATAATAAAATTGATTTGAATACTATTTTAGCTAAAATAGTCAAAAAGTGTGGTTATGATGACTATTCAACAAGCTAATTCAGAATAGTGCTTAAAATGTCACTAAAATGCAGTATTTAAATGTCATAATTAAATAGAATAATTATTACTTTTTGAGAAAAAAGAAACACCCTTTCACCAGGCTGGCTACGGACCTGTAGAAGTTTTAGTAAATTGAAACAGCTTTAGTCCAGTTTTCAGAGTGTGTTTTCAGACTATGAAAATGGCCTGTAAAAAAACTGTAACCTGGTTAACAATAAAGCTGCGGTCACACTATAGAGTTCGAGCATGCAAAATTCTGAAAAAAGGGGTGGGTAAAACAAAATAAATAGATAAAGCAAAAAAGTGAGCAACTGCTCCATATTTAAATTTTTCAGAACACCGTAAATAATTTATTCCTGAAAAGTCAAGACAACCAATATTTTTATGTTGCTTTTACTTATTTCACATTTTTAAGTCATAAAAAGTTTAACTTAATATTTTCAGTCCATTTGATTGACATAAGTTGAGGTGACTTGAAACAACCCAGGCTCATTATTGATACGTACTTTAGCACTTTTCCACAGTAATACCAGAGTACCACGATAAAAAAAGAAATGACTTTAGTGGTTAATGCAAAAATGCTCTATTTATGGCTTCCAAGCATAAATGCTTACCTTCAACTAACATCTTCAATGATGGTATTTTATAAAAAGGCCATCTTTTTGGACATTTCTATTCTGACATCCAATAGCACAACACTTTTTATGTGGGTTGTCTTGCCCACTTCATTCATAGATATTACTTTTCTGTTGTTTATCTGTCACCACAACACACATGTAATTTACAGTGACATAACCGTGATGTCTACTCCAAACCAGTCTACAAAAAACATTATAGTTCTAAGAATTCTATATGGCTCCCAATTCTGTTTTTTTAGTGCAGAAAAGCTGAATCGACGGTCTTGTGGCTTAATCAATATTGTATATGTAGTGTATCCACAACTTCAAACTATGGGTTGCACTTCTGGTTTGGAGATTTATATGTATATATATATGTATATATATATATATATATAATGTATATACTGTATACAGTTGAAGTCAGAATTATTAGCCCCCCTTTGATATTTTTTTTCTTTTTTAAATATTTCCCAAATGATGTTTAACAGAGCAAGGAAATTTTCACAGTATGTCTGATAATATTTTTTCTTCTGGAGAAAGTCTTATTTGTTTTATTTCAGCAAGAATAAAAACAGTTTTTAATTTCATAAAAACCATTTTAAGGTCAAAATTATTAGCCCCTTTAAGCTAATTTTTTTTTTCGATAGTCTACAGAACAAACCATCATTATACAATAACTTGCCTAATTACCTTAAACTGTAGTTAACCTAATTAACCTAGTTAAGCCTTAAAATTTCACTTTAAGCTGTATAGAAGTGTCTTGAAAAATATCTAGTAAAATATTATTTACTGTCATCATGGCAAAGATAAAATAAATCAGTTATTAGAAATGAGTTATTAAAACTATTATGTTTAGAAATGTGTTGAAAAAAATCTGCTCTCCGTTAAACAAAAATAGGGGAAAAAATAAACAGGGGGGCTAATAATTCTGACTTCAACTGTATATATATATATATGTGTGTAACTGAAACAAATGACTTCAGACAATAAGTTTTTATATACAATAAATCCATATCTATAATGAAAAATGGGGTGAGAGGTACATTTTGCTTTGTATTTAATTATTTTTTAAAATTATTTAAAATTATTTTCATTTTTGCAACACGGTGGTTCAGTGGTTAGCACTATGCTGGATCAGTTGGCATTTCTGTGTGGAGTTTTCTTGTTCTCCCCATGTTTGCGTACGTTTCCTCCGGGTGCTCCGGTCTTCCCCACAGTCCAAAGATATGGAATGCAGGTGAACTGAATAAACCAAATTGGCTGTAGTGTATGGCGGAGGACGTGTGAAAGTTCCTGAATGCGTGCTTGGTATTGAGGATGCATCGATGCAGACTTGAGCACCGAACTCGCTCTAGAAATCCTAGAAGTCATTGCGGCTGAATGAAAGAGGTGGGAGGTGCAGCATTTTATATAGATTTAATATTAAAGTTCAGAGGAGGAGAAGTTTCAGGAGTTTCCCTAAATGAGACGGTGAAAGTAAACATTATCATGAAAATCTTAATAAAAGCATAAACACATCAAGGGGTGTTTACTCGCTTAAATTCATATTCAAATCTGTTTTACTTGTATCGTGCAAAGTGTATTTGTAAAGTTTTTGTGCATGTAATATATATTAAAAAGGGAAAAATAATAAATCGTTGTATGAATGCTGTTTAAATCATTTTCCATTAAAAATGCGTAAAGGTCATGTGACCATTAGAAAGAACGCAGCATCTCATTTCTCACAGAACACGTTCTGTGTTCTCGCAGTCTCTCGAGTTCATTCTTTCGAGGTTACCTGGCAAATCCGATCTCTGCATTGTTGGAATTGAGAAACAGCCATATGTGTATGAATGAGTGTGTATGGATGTTTCCCAGTACTGGGTTGCAGCTGTAAGGGCATCCGCTGTGTAAAACATATGCCGGATAAGTTGGCGGTTCATTCCACTGTGGCGAAGAAAAGCTGAAGAAAAATGAATGAATTTTCATTTTTGCCTGTCATGACAATATCTTTAAATGTGACAATTTTCTTGAGTTTTTGCAGTTTTTATAGTCTGCTGAAAGTCATTTGTTAATTGTAATTAGACACATTTAAATATTTAATAGATGAATTGTGAGAATAATCACCCCATTGTACATGGTATTTAATAACATTTCACAGATTTTTTTTTAAGTTTAACATAATTTATACCCATAATTTATGCAAAGCATCATGGTGTGTAGGGTACTGTATATGTACTGTATGTGTGTGTGTACATTAAGTATCCATGCTGCCTGTGTGCTAGAGTGTATGTGTGTGTGTTGTGGTCTCTCATCATCTGAGAACTGAGCGCCATCATCGGGTCTCCATGGCAACCCTCAGTGAGCCTGACTGCATCCCTCCAGAACGCCTGGGGTGAGGCTGAGGGTACAGAGACGCTCTTCTTCATCTGTGTTTGCTGTGTCAGTCTATAGGGCTTCACATCAGGGTCTCGGGGGACATGTCGGATGCATATTTGCCTCATGGCGTTATAAATGCTGTTAGCAAGCATGCCATCGATAGAAGATCAGAAAAAGCAGTTTTTTACTGGAACTGGCTGTGTGCTTGAAGGCTACAGCTGCTGGGCACAGCATGTCTACTGTCAACTGAGGAGGTTTAGTACCAGCAGCTGCCAGTGGCACACTATGATATATGCCATCTAATCAATTTTCTCTGTCTGTCTATCTATCTAACTATCAATTAATCAATCAGTTTGTCTGTCTGTCCATCCGGTCGGTCAGTCGGTCGGTCCGCCCGTCCGTCCGTATATATTTATATATGTCTGTCCATCTGTTCATTTATCTATCTATCTATCTATCTATCTATCTATCTATCTATCTATCTATCTATCTATCTATCTATCTATCTATCTATCTATCTATCTATCTATCTATCTATCTATCTATCTATCTATCTATCCATCTATCTATCTATCTATCTATCTATCTATCTGTCTATCTGTCTGTCTGTCTGTCTGTCTGTCTGTCTGTCTGTCTGTCTGTCCATCCATACATCCATCCGTTTATCTGTCCATCCATCTATCCATCCATCCTTCCATCCGTCCGTCCGTCCGTCCGTCCGTCCATCCATCCATCCATCCATCCATCCATCCATCCATCCATCCATCCATCCATCCATCCATCCATCCATCCATCCATCCATCCATCCATCCATCCATCCATCCATCTGTCTATCTACTGTTTGTCTGTCTGACTGTCTGTGTAATCGGCCAGATTTAAGTGGTGTATAAACATGAATGTCCATTTTATAACACATGTAATAGCTCAATCAATGTTTCAGCTGTGAAGATTTCAGTAAAATGTCACATAAATATAAGAAACAACTAAAAAACAACTAATTAAACAAATAAGACATATGGCTCATTCAGGTCTATGAATCACATACAATTAGGACCCCTATGATTCAGATGCCGGAAGATCCACTTTTAGGAGATATTACATAAAGTAATCCTTTTCTATATGACTTTATCAGTTTTGGAATTTTACCATCATTTACACACCATTTTAGCTTTTTCTAGAATCAGATTTCTGCTAATTTCCTTTTCTTTATGTCCTGACATGTACAAATAATTTAATATGGTGTATTATTATTATTATTATTAGTAGTAGTAGTAGTAGTAGTAGTAGTAGTGGTAGTAGTAGTAGTAGTAGTAGTAGTAGTAGTGATATTAGTAGTAGTAGTGCCAATAGAATTGGTGCCAATATGGGAGACAAAGGATTGAATCCGTCCTGAATCTCTTGAGTCTTAACAACAATTGCACATTTTACACAGTAATAACACAGCAATACATTTTACATCAACTGTAATCGCTCAATCAGTGTTTCAACTGTGAGGATTTCAGTAAATGTCACGTAGCATTGCATTTACCCCAGGTGTCCACAGCTCATTAGTTCAACAGAGAAAAACTGAGCATGTTGCTAAATAAATGTGTCCCTGGACCACAAAACCTAATGTTGCAGTTAAAATTAACTAAAAACATAATGTACGGGTCAAAATTATTTATACAGTTGAAGTCAGAATTATTGGCCCCCCTTTGAATTTTTTCTTTTTTTAAAATATTTCCCAAATGATGTTTAACAGAGCAAGGAAATTTTCACAGTATGTCTGATAATATTTTATTTCAACAAGAATAAAAGCAGTTTTTAATTGTTTTAAAAACTATTTTAAGGTCAAAATTATTAGCCCCTTTAAGCAATTTTTTTTTCGATAGTCTGCAGAACAAATCATCATTATACAATAACTTGCCTAATTACCCTAACCTGCCTAGTTAACCTAATTAACCTAGTTACGCCTTTAAATGTCACTTTAAGCTGTTGCATGAGGAAACATAAGTATTTTACGTTTTGTCAGTTTAGTGGGTAAATCGTACAAATTCGTACGAGCTTAGTCGTACGAAAATGTACAATTTTAAAGAGGAGGCGTGGCACCCAACCCCACCCCTAACCCCAACCGTCATTGGGTGATGAGCAAATCGTACTAATTTGTACGAATTAGATCGTACGAATTCATACGAATTAGCCACTAAATCAAAAAGTTACGTATTGCCGTGACATTGCGTTGAATATACAGTTAAAGTCGGAATTATTAGCCCCCCTGTTTATTTTTTTCTCCAATTTCTCTTTAAAGGAGAGAAAATTTTATCAGCACATTTCTAAACATAATAGTTTTAATAACTCATTTCTAATAACTGATTTATTTTATCTTTGCCATGATGACAGTAAATATTATTTTACTAAATATTTTTCAAGACACTTCTATACAGCTTAACTAGGTTAACTAGACAGGTTAGGGTAATTAGGCAAGTTATTGTATAGCGATGGTTTGTCCTGTAGACTATTGAGTAAAAAAATATAGCTTTAAGGGGCTAATGATTTTGACATTAAAATGGTTTTTAAAAATTAAAAACTGCTTTTATTATTGCCGAAATATAACAAATAAGACTTTCTCCAGATGAAAAAATATTATCAGACATACTGTGAAAATTTCCTTGCTCTGTTAAACATCATTTGGGAAATATTAAAAAATAAATAAATAAAATTCAAAGGGGGGCTAATAATTCTGACTTCAACTGTACATCACATATTGATATAATATGAATGTGATAGTCGCCATCACAATCTGCACCAGATCTTCTGCCTGGAACAGAACAGCTGCTTGATGACACTGATATGACCACAAGCTGTAAATGTCTGTGTGTCCATGTGTGAGAACAAATCCATTCACAGAGGAGTCTTTTACAATGCTATACTGTAAAACCTGTTATTAAAGTGCACGTGTCTTTGACTTGCTTACACACACACACACGCACACACACACACGCACACGCACACCCACACACACACACACACACACACACACACACACACACACACACACACACACACACACACACACACACACACACACACACACACACACACTAAAGGCTTTCTTTCATTTGCTCAATGAGTCATCACTATGTGACCATTCGTACACAGAAGAACAACACATATGAGACTTTCAGACATGGCAACATAAGTGGAACAGGTTTTTAGCAGGTTAAAGAGCTCTGAGACATACGCATTTAATAAAAGTTATTGATTTATGTCAATTCTAACAAAAATGTCTCAGAGAAGCATGAGCAATACAGAAGATGAAGGTTATGTACTATTAATAAAAGTTTTCTTTAAAAATTATTATTTTTTGCCAGTGTTTTTTCTTTTATTGAGTCATTCAGTAACAACAGTATACTAGAAATACCATAATTAAACTATGGTTAATATAGCAAAACCATGCTTTTATTGTGGTTACATTACAATTACATTATATTACCTTTACATTATTAGTTAGTCTGTTTATTATTGATTGATTGATATGTAGTAAAAAACGTGTTAATTTTAATAAAGGAACTGAATTACAGTTATTTTGATTTTCCCTGCTGACAGATATTATTCTTGTTTTAAAAATGTCTGTAGGAAAAGAATTCATGTAAAAATGACACTATTCATAAAATTTACTTACTTTAATATTCATAATATTTGACTAGTTTATATTAGTTAATAATATTTACTTACTTATAATAATAATAATATTTACTTTAGAGGATGTCATATCAGCGTTGCCAGAGACTGTATTCATCTGCACGCTCTGTTGAAGACAAAATGATCTGCCTTTTATCAACTCTATTTCAAATATATCCCAAGTGATTTTACTGGAGAGAAAATTACACATTCAATTGCACAGAAGGGAAAATAAATAAATAATTATTTATAAAATGCAATTGCCTTTGTAAATGTAAGTAAAACTGACTGTACATTGCTGATGTTGCTAGTACTAACAAAGCCTGTGGATGGCAGTAGAAGAGTATTTCCTTTCACATCACATCAAGTTTTATGATGACCAATGAAAATGAATTTTAAAAAGTATTTTCCTTTCTTAGTCAAACTGTCCCAAACTGTCACCCATTTCAGAAGTTGATTTATATTTTCTTACTTGATAAAAGAAAATCAATATCCAGAAACAAATTATTCTGTCTAACCCTATAAAACATTAAACCAGACAGTAAGATGCACCAAAAATATTCATTATCATTTCACATTTGTAGATTTTTATTTTAAGAACTTAGTACACTTAAAGTAATAATGATTATAAGCATTAAATATTCATTAAAATGTATAAAAAATGAAAACTAATTAAACTTTGAGTTTCTGCTTGCTGGGTTTTTACCATATCATTATCATTAATCTGATATTATTAGACTTTTAATTAAGTGTTAATGTAACTAGTAATGAGCCACATCTGTGATCGCCAATAGAATTATAAAGTAAATCACAAACATACAAATACAAACTGACCCACAAAATTGAGGCCAGTAAATGTGGTCAGAAGTACACTGCATTAAAAGCCAAAAACACATGGGAGCGAAACACTGATATATATTGATAATCCATATTACACCACACTGTCAAAATTAAAAACATGCAAAGTCTGCATGTACACACCACACACACAATAATACACTCCTCAGCTCAGATCTATGAGTTATGTAATTTACAGTGCCCAGAGCAACATCACTATAGAGCAATAGAGCAAAAATAGGACCGGTCGAATACAGTATAAGACCACTGCCTTATTTACAAATTGAGATCTTGTGTTCAAAACGTATTCTATATGAATGTGTGCACTTTTACTGTGCTCCATATTTAGTAAATGTGAAATGGAAAGTGATAAAAAAAAGAACAGAAAAAAACACTGACGTCATCTGCCAGACTGTGAGATAATGTAAAAATACAGTTTGATTTAAGACTTGATTGCGAAATCATCTTTAAAAAAATTTATACATATTACAAAAGAAAAAAAAAGTGTTTATGTTATTATTCATTATATCTCCTCCAAATATTGCATATTATAAATTCATAGCATTATTATTCATTTATTCATTCATTCATTTTCCTTCGGCTTAGTCCCTTTATTCATCAGAGGTCACTACAGCGGAATGAACCACCAACTTATCCAGCATATGTTTTACACAGCGGATGCCCTTCTGTGGGGGAAACCGGAGCACCCGGAGGAAACCCACGCGAAAACGGGGTGAACATGCAAACTCCACACAGAAATGTCAACTGACCCAGCTGGGGCTCGATCCTGCAACCTTCTTGCTGTGAGACAACTGTGCTACCCACTGCGCCACCATGTCGCAGCATTATAGTTGTATAGGCCTAATGATTCATTGATTTATTAACAACTATCAACATTTACTGCATTTGTTTACAAATCATGCACTATGTTAAAAGTTGTGATGTAATGATGTGGTAGGAACTAGTGTTGACAGGTATATCAGAACTAAAAAATGTTTGCAATAGCCCCTATTGAAAACAAGTCACTGATGTGCATGTGCATATACAGTTGAAGTCAGAATTATTAGCCCCCCTGAATTATTAGACCGCTTCTTTATTTTTTCGGTAATTTCTGTTTAACAAAGAGCAGATTTTTTCAACACATTTCTAAACATAATAGTTTTAATAACTCATTTCTAATAACTAATTTATTTTATCTTTGCCATGATGACAGCAAATAATATTTTACTAGATATTTTTCAAGACACTTTTATACAGCTTAAAGTGACATTTAATGGCTTAACTAGGTTAATTAGGCTAACTAGGCAGGTTAGGGTAATTAGGCAAGTTATTGTATAACGATGGTTTGTTCTGTAGACGATCGAGAAAAAATATAGCTTAAAGGGGCTAATAATTTTGACCTTAAAATGGTGTTTAAAAAATTAAAAACTGCTTTTATTCTAGCCAAAATTAAACAAATAAGACTTTTTTCCAGAAGAAAAAATATTTTCAGACATACTGTGAAAATTTCCTTGCTCTGTTAATCATCATTTAGGAAATATTTAAAAAAGAAGAAAAAATTCAAAGCGGGCTAATAATTCTGACTTTAACTGTATATCTTATAAAATAATGAGATGTTATAAAGGCTCAAGAATGAGAAAAAGCACACAAAGAGCATGAGGTTACGGTGACTTAAGTGCAAAAGTGTGCTGTCTAAAGCCAGACTCACACTCTGTGATTTTTAATAATACTTTACAATTGTAGCTTATCAGACTGTACGAAAATGATCCTCATGATTGTCATAATATCAGACTGAACCACAATCAAGATGCATCAAACACAGTCACACGGAAAACTCATCTGTAGTTTGACTTCATTAAAATATGACAAGTTCAGTAACCTATCTTCTGAAATGATGCCTCATAGTAAACATAAACAAGCTGTACTCATATAATTTTACTCATAACATGCCTTAATAAAACCCGAAAAAAAAAAAAAACTCTTTCTATATTTCTCTTAGGTGGTTTGAAAATGTTGTGCTGATTCAACGCTATCTCATGGCAATTCGTAAATTTTTGATTTAGTGGCTAATTCGTATGAATTCCTACACTGTAAAAAATAAATCCGTAAAATTTACGGTAAAAAAACGGCAGCTGTGGTTGCTAGTATTTAACCGTAAAAAATACGGTACAAACCTTAAAAGTAATTTCTCATTTTTACAGTAAACTACCGTAATTTATTAATTTATAGAGGTAATATGTCTGCATTTTAAATTAGCAACATCTACACATCTTTTGTTACACAGATAGACATGATAACACAGCCATATGCAGGTGGTGAAAGTTCATGCATAATGAACCGAAGCTCATCACAAACAACTTCTCTCACAATCAGAAAAGTCTGTCAGTGTAAAGAAGGTGCTCAGTGTCATTCAAACAGCTACTAAACACCAGTATGGTAACACGCATAAAATTAAAGTCATGAAATAAACATTGTTTATCAACACTAGATGTAACATGAATCTCTAATGTACATTACTGATGGGGAAACAACTAAAAAGATCCATAGTAATGTCAACAAAAAGCATAAAAAGTGATGTGCCATACAGGGAATTCTGGGAAAGACAATTTACGGTTATTCACTGTATATATTAAGGAAACATACTGTTAACCAGGTTACGGATTTTTACTGTAGCATTTTTTACAGTTTTTTACCGTTGAAATCACGGCCATTTTTTACAGTGTACGATCTTATTCGTACAATTTACCCATCCCCCAATGACGGTTGGGTTTAGGGGTGGGGTTGGGTGCCCCGCCTCCTTTTTTATGTACATTTTTGCTTTATAATTCAGAGTAATAAACAGAGCCATGGGACTGAGTGCTCATTTTACAAGATAACACATTATTATTTGCCAGTCATATGTCATTACTCTACTTATTTAATCAGTGCTTTACAGCTGAGCACCATGTACCGTAACACCAACTACAAGAGTAAAGCTTGCTATAGACTGACATTGCAAAGTGGACTATTTTAAGTCCTTTTAAAAATTTCATTGCATGAAAATGTTCAACAGACTGGTCAAAAAGACTAGTAGTTTACCAAGTTAAAAAAAGGGTTTCCTAGATAATTGAAAAGTTGCATATTTTCAGTAGTCTACTGTTCTTGCCACATAATTTTACATATTGACACATAACTTGAAACTTAATTTTACATATTATTTAAGATATAAATAAAAAATGCTAACCTTCTAACCAATCTAACCTTGGTCTTCTATGGAATAGCTATATTCAATATTTTATTTAGACTGTTTTATTTAATTTTAAGTTATAATATTTTGTATAAATAAATGTATACTATATTTAATTAAATAACACTTAAATTAAACCAAATATATCTTAGTCAACTAAATCTAGAGTTGATTTAATCAACTAAAATCTTCTCGTCGTCGACTAAAACTAGACTAAAACTAAAACGATTCAGAAGACTAAAATATGACTAAGACTAAAATCAAAATTTGCCATCAAAATTAACACTAGCCACTAAACAGATAAACGTAAAATAGTTAATTGCGTCATCATGTTGAGCACTCCTATTGGTTCTTGACTTATTGCTTGATGTAGCTAAAATCCCACAACATGAAAGCTTCTCAAATCTTCTGAAATTGGCAGAATATTATTGGACAGAAAATGTTATTGCACTGGCAATAAAGCAGGTGTCAGTGAACATATTAAGTCAACCAGCAAAGACCACAGATTTTAGGACTATAGGAATCTTTTATTTATTTATTCATTTTCCTTCGGCTTGGTTCCTTTATTCATCAGCGGTCGCCACAGCAGAATGAACTGCCAACTTTAGGGATGTGATTCTCCCGTAGGCCTATAAACGGATTTCGGAAGTTTTTGATTTTTTTGAGAGAGAGAGATGGGGGGGGGGGGGGGGGTGTCTTAGTGAGGTTCATCGTCATTAAAGCAGACGACCTGATTGAAGGTTTGCGCCTTCATTGTTCATCATTGTGCATCATTCAGGGATGACCTAGGCTACTATGTATGAAGAAGCCGCTGACAATTTGCAAGATTATGAAATCGCTTTGAATTTGTGCACGGCTGTGCACTTTTTCTGTGCACTTTTGCTCTATGTACATTATAAATAAAGCCAGGACGCACGTTTGTTACTATCCTCTGCAAGTCATCTGTCCTTATGTCTTTATTTATTCAGTGCTACAGCCCAGCGCCTGAAATGTAATACCTGAAAGTTTAGATGATATTACAACTTTATAAAAATATATTTTATAATTAATTAAAACTATTAAAAAGTAGGGACTACGCCGAAGGAAAGTGAAAATGAAACTCTTTTTAGCAATGTATGATATTTTTTCAGGGTGAAATGTTAAAGTATATCAGGCTGCTCAATTCAGCTGGACTTAATATTTTTTACAGTTCGAATTGTTGACTGAGTAGTTTATTTATCATGTGAAACCAAGAGTCTACTAAATTACAGTAAAATGTATATTCTTTGTACACAAGAAAACTAACCAAGTTAGTGGCGCCATCTAGCGGCGGTGTGTGGTGTGTTTAATTATTATTATTTATTATTTTAAAACACACACATACACACAAATATATAATATTGTTATTATTATTATTATTATTTATTTTATTATTTTATTTTTTGGGTGGGGGAGGGGGGGTCTTCTTCATTTTTGTCCTCGACTGATCACATGCCTACAATTTATCCAGCATATGTTTTACACAGTTTATTCAATTCACCTATAGCACATGTCTTTGGACTTTGGGGGAAACCGGAGCACCCGGAGGAAACCCACGCGAACATGGGGAGAACATGCAAGCTCCACACAGAAATGCCAGGGCTCGAATCAGCAACCTTCTTGCTGTGTGGCAACAGTGCTAACCACTCAGCCACCGTGCCGCCAGGAATCTTTCAGCATTTCCAAAACTTGCCTCAAATTACCAAATTGTGTGAGCCAATTTAATACATACCTGAAGCATGTGAACAGAAAACCCCTGACCAATTCAGCTCTATCTGTTTCTGTCAGCATATATTGTGCTAAAACACACAAAATGATGTTCAAATTCCCATCTTGGTGAATACACGTGCAAACACAGTCAGTAGAGTATTCCGTGAATGTAAACATCTAAGAGTTAAAAATATACACAAATCATATCATGCATTAGCATTTCTGCTTCCCTCAAACAGACAGAGTTTGATACATGACCATACTGACAACTGGCTGAACAGCAGCATTAAGTCGCTAAAAGCCAGTGCCTGAAAAGCACATCAAAATCCAAATATATCACCAAACTGACAGACCTTCTTAAAAGGCGTGACATTTAAAAAAAAGCACCTTTTTCATTCATCACAATCTCTCCCCTTTTCTTACAAACTCCGAGCAAAAGCCGACTGGTCTTCTAACGGCAAGGCTTAGAACAGCAGCCTTTCTTTCCATGTTTTCATTCACCTCCTTGTTCCTCTCGTTTAAAGGCTCACAAGTATGCGCTTTAATTAAAGAGACGTGTCAGGATCAATCCTCACAGTCTCGAGGTGTCTGATCAAACAGGAACAGAACGCATGTCTCCCAGCAGTTTCCCTTCATTCTTGTGCTTTCCCGATTCCCTCACATCCATCCTCACACGGATCTACCCCTGAGACCCAGCAGGCTTTTAGCATTACAGTGAGCCCTGGAGAAATGTGTGCCAAATGCTTGTGCGTGTGTGTGTGAATGTGAGAACTTGTTGATCCAAGCGACTGCGTGCATCCAGTGAAAAGTGAGGAGATTTGTGCAGTTTTGTTTGTTTTTGTGTTGGTGTGTGTGTGTGTGTGTGTTCAGGTTTATGTTGTTTACAAGGACAAATTTTACAAAATAGCATAATGGCATGGGTACAGCCTAATGCAGGTATTAAACTGTTAAAATACACATGAAATCAAAACTAACCGTATTGATTTTATTAGCTCACATTGCTAGTTTTTTAGTGAACAAAATGTCATTAAGAAAAAAGGTGTTTGTCCTTGTAATCTTAAAATGAAGCCTAAAAATGCACTTCATGTTTGTTTTCAATTTAATTCTCAAATTTATTGTGAGGTATTGGGCGTGGTTAGCATCTTTAACCCCGCCCCTTCAACTGTCAGTTTTGACAGCGCTATGATAACAAACAGAAATAGTGAGAAGGAGGTAGGGCAGCACGATTAATTGAAAAAAGATTGTGATCTCGATTTGACACCCCACACGATCTTAATCCAGCATCTCTACGATTCAGCCAATTATATTTTCAAGTTTAGGAGAAAGCACAAGTCCGTCTTTCAGATGAGACGTTAAACCGAGGTCCTGACTCTCTGTGGTCATTAAAAATACCATGGCACTTCTCATAAACAGTAGGAGTGTAACCCCGGTGTTCTGGACAAATTCCCTCCATCGGCCCTTAACCATCATGGCCTCCCAATCATCCCCATCCACTGAATTGGCTGTATCACTGTCTCTCCACTCCACCTATAGCTAGTGTGTGGTGAGCGCACTGGCGCCGTTGTCCTGTGGCTGCCGTCGCATCATCCAAGCACACTGCACACTGGTGGAGAAACCCCCCTCTCCTGAATGTGAAGCGCTTTGGGTGTACATTACAAGTCTTTACATTAGCAATGTTTCCATCCAAAAATGGGAATGAACTTTATGCACAAAACTGGAATAAAGACGTGCGAATAAAGCAGCGTTTCCATCCAACGAGTCAAAACGAACAAAATCGCCACTTCCTGATTAACGGGCGTCAAATATCAACAGTAAAAACTGAATTTGCTGCAGTAGGAGAAGCTGCGTCAATCTTTTCTTCATCTAATAAACTACTTGCGCCTCAGAAGGCAACGCGCGCGGTGGCGTTTAAAGGTGTCAGACGAGGAGCACAGACACTCTTGATTCTGGATGTCATTAATAATATAATAACACTAATCCTTAAACGGTAAGGCGTTTTAAAATGTCAAAAACAACATTTCAGATGGTTTACAATGTGCTCAGCCTGCTGGTTTGTCCATTTACACACATTTTTATCATCACATGATCTCCTATAACAAAATCACATCACATTTCTTTAATGCGCACACTGGAATTTGTGCGGTAAAGGTGTTTCCATCGTAGTTTATGCGCATCTTTTCTTATCGAATAAAAAGTTTATCCTACTCAGTTATGCGCATATGTTTTTTTATGCGCATTATCAAAATTTATGCGCATCTTGGCGTTTCCATCAACCATTTTTTTTATGCGCATATCCAAAATGCGCATAAAAGTAGGTGGATGGAAACATAGCTATTGTTATAAATACGTTGTTCACCAACGTGGACACCTCCAAATAGTGTGGAAAGAGTCAGCATATTGTATTTATAAGATATAATTCACCCCCAAAAAAAATTTTTTTGTCTTAATGTAATGACGTTTTTACAGCCAAAAAATCACATTGAGCTGATGTGCTGTTTGTTTACTACAACGAGGACATGCACGTGTTCGTGAACGATGTCTACTTCAGCCAACAGAATCTGCATAGGCTGTGAATAACAGGTAATAAAATTGTAAATAACGTTCAGTTTGTTGCACAGAGCGATCATTTGGGAGCTGCGCGGGAAGTATGATTTGCATGCATGTTATTTTTTTTTTCTCAAAGTGACAGCAGCCATGACATGAACCGCATTCGGCAGTGAAAGTGAATCTGAAAGTGCGCGCATCAATAAAAAAATCCTATCCTATTTTAGAGTTAGAGTTATGATTTTTCTTTCATAATGAACACAACGTGTTGTGCATGAGAATAAATGTTTAACACAGTGTCAGTATAGCTACTCTAGGCTATATAATGTTGAATATAATGCAAGAAGCAATCTGATAATGACAAATGTCTCATTTTACCAGTGAAAAAAGTGGTCTAATAATATTGTCAATGACTGATTGAAAGCATATGTCTCAAACACAATAATTCAACTTCAGAATTATAAATAATGATATTCTGATGTCATCACTTTACTGTGCATTAACGACCAGGACAAATTTAAAGTTTATTCAAGTCCACCGTTCCAGGTCTAAACAGCATTTTAACCAACAGTAGACCTCTTATTGTTGCTTTACCATATGTTTGTAAAATTACAATAAAACTTTATTTTTCTACAGAATTGTGAGAAAATTGTAATCTTTAATTTTAGCAACAAAAAAAATTGTGATTCTCATTTTAGCCAGAATCGTGCAGGTTCAAAAGGTGTCTATTAGGTTGTAATAACTCTCCCAAAACTTTTTTCCCAATCGCTTTTAATGAAATGCCTACTTTACTACATCCAATCAGAGGTCACAATTTCTGGTTTATGCAGACTTTACAGTGGTTTATGAGAACATGCCCTGACATACCCTAATCATACAAGTCTTAGTCTTTTGACATTGACATTTGCAACAGGGTTCATGTGAGAGTTGGGTTTAGGGGTAGAGCAATATAATAAGTGTTTTTACACTATAAAATACATTATGACTATGGAGACTCTACTATGGTCCTCGTAATCCACATATACAAGTGTGTGTGTGTGCATGCGTGTAGGCACTTTTTTAGCCATTGTTACTGTCATATTATATGATGTGACCTCAGTGAAATGGTGGGCAAAAGCCAAGGCACATCAGCTGTCTTATATGTCAAGATGTGAAGTGTACATCCTTGCAGACTGTGGTCAAAATTGACAGTGTTGACTGGGCAATTCACATCATCAATCTTTCCATGTCAAATTCTGGCATTCTCATTTATACAGCAAGAATAAAATGTGCAATACAAAGCCAATCAAGCCCCTGAACTATTGCAATGTTTTGCCAGGAATAAATAGAAAAGAAAGTCGTCTAGCTGTTTTGGGGCTATGGATGGAGGTTTTCCATTACATACACTAGGTCTGAAATGTAAAATAGTCCCTGTGGTTTTTATGGGACAAAATGTATTAATTCTTAAACCCATGCCAGGGTTATCCAATACATAGTACCATTTGAAATGTAGCAAAAAAAGCAAAAATGAGTTTGTATTTAGCAATTTTTTTGTTGTTGTTAAATTCTAGATAGATTGAAGAAAAAAATATGTTGTATGATTTTAAAGCAGTAGGGTAACAAATTACCTTGTTTACTGTAAATGGCACATTGATATAAGTTACTTGACTTACTGTACGTAGGTTGACTAAACTAGGAAATAATGGTCAAGTTAACTTGAGCAAATGCACACAAAAAATATATATATTTTTGCTTGTTCAAACTACTTATTTAAAATGAGCTGAATCAACACAATTCTTCAGATTTCATTGGGACAATCCACATAAATTTGGTAAATTTTTAAGTTAACTTAATTGATTTGTGTTGGGACAACATGAATGAATTGTGTGGAACCCTGCATTTTTTACAGTGTATAGTTTGAACA
The DNA here is from genome assembly GCA_903798195.1 of Danio kyathit. Lineage (NCBI taxonomy): Eukaryota > Metazoa > Chordata > Actinopteri > Cypriniformes > Danionidae > Danio > Danio kyathit. The sequence continues at coordinate 23,397,597 of LR812529.1, read as the reverse complement.
AGTGAAAATATATATTTTTTTGAGTGTGTATTGTACATAAGTTATTTGTTTTATTCGGGAGTTATTTCAGTAAGAGAGATTTTCTCAAGACAACAAAAAAATTGTAGTCAGCATTTATTTAAGTTTTCCCAACAAATCATTTTATGTAAAATAAAACAATAATAATAAAATTGTGAGTTTAAGTTTAAAACTAGAAGAAATCACACAGTTGTGGCATACAAAAATACATTATGTGATATATAGTCAGTTAAATAAAAAATGGTCACAATTTAGATATTTACAACAATAAAATATTGTAAATATATTCAGTTATGAGCAGTGTTGGGCAATAACGTGATACTAATAATGCGTTACTGTAACGGCATTACTTTTGACAGTTTTAACTAATACTGTAATTACTTTTTAAATACATTAACTTTGTTACTGTTACAATATGATGCGTTTGTCCATTACTTGGTAAATTAATTAATTTTGGCTGCACTCTAGCCTACAGTACATCTTCCTGTTTACAGTGGTGATGCATTGTGGGATGGGTGGATGCCAATCAAGCACTGTAAAGAAGACGCATCGTGTACAAGGTGCCAGACTGGACAAAGGTAAATCGAAAGCAGAGAGACCGTGTGCACGCGGGAAAGACTAAATGCGCGGAAGGTAGGCCGATTGTGCTTGCACAAGTCACCGAGAGACTATACAGTAAATGTTACTATTATTTATTACAAAAATTTATGGTTGTCTATAATAGCTGTTTTTTGGTGCTGAGTTTCACCAAAGTGATTCTGAATGATAATTCAGATTACTTTAATTATTTATTTCAGAAAGGTTTTGTGTTTGTTGTATATTGTCACTATTTTCATACTCAAGCTGTGTATGACGCTGAAGTCACTTTAGTTTTTGCTTTTTGGCTTCAGAATATATTATCCAGCTGGTTTATAACCTTGTGATATTTTGTTTGAGCTGCTGCTCTGACTTAAATAAATCAGTGTTTAAAAATTACTTTTCATTTAAGTTTGTCTTGTGTTTTAGTTGTGAGAATGAAAAAATAATTAAAACTGTGAAGCTGATCAACAGTGCATTCTCCATGTAGAACTTAAGTGACGTTATAAGGGCATTAATGGGAGCACTGAAAATGTTCTTTGGAAAAGTAACTCAAAAATTACTTTTAACCGTAATGCATTATTTTTTTTTGGTGTAAGTAATCAATAAAGTAATTGAGTTACTTTTTGAATGAAGTAACTAGTAACTGTAAATTACTATTTTTCAGTAACCAGCACAACACTGGTTATGAGAAACAAAGTCAACTGTGAGATGTACATCAGCTACAAGAATCAGTCACGTTTGCAATATAATTCCAATTACATTCAGATTGAGAAACATACTGTGAAGCCAGTTATAAGAGACAAAACTGCCACTTAAAGATATTTTCAGCTATGTTGTAAATTATAAAGTCACAGTGCGAGAAATCAAGCCAGTTTGAAACTGAGAGTGTCTCGCAAGTCATTTTATGACATAATATGCCCTATGAGATACTGTAAAATTCGTTTTGGACAACAAAGAAGAAATTTGGTGTAATTCTGATTTACAATAAAGTCTTATTGTAAGATATAAGCTCAGTGAGTTAAACAAATTAGAAACTGCAATATACTGTATAAAAATCTCATTGTGAGCTACAGTATGCCCTTGCATACAGTCTATGAGCTTACATACTGCATTTGACCGCTCATGACTGATCTCAAGGTAATTTTGATAATAAGATCATAACGCACTGGCAAGCTTCCTAACAAGAGACTTTGTTCTCTGACAGAAATCATTTATGATTGCAGAAGCGTGGCAGAAATCAAACCGCATGCACCGATTAAGAGTGTGAATGTAAGCTGACCAAATGAGTGGGCGCATGTTCGGTGAAAGGTGTGAGAATCTGCTGTTCTGCTTGTGTGTGCGTGTATGTGTGTACTGTATACACTCTCTCTTTTACCCCTGAATCAAAGTCTCCTCACACACAAACTAATGTGAGAAGTCTGGTTGAGTAATGTGATCAGCGTACGGTTTTCGCAACTGTTGATTACATGCCCAGTTTAGTTACTTCATCATTTAGCTTTACATCTCACCACAAATAAAACAGGCCCACTGTGTGTACAATAATAAGATCAACCGATCATGTAATGTGCTAAATAACACACACAAACACAGCTTCAGCAAACAGCGTTTGATAGGATTTGTGATTGTGTTCCTCTGGCTCGGTTCAGTGGGAATGTGCCTGTGTGCATGAAGACAAGCAATCAAACCTCAACAGGTTTGTGTAGGTTAGTGTACACTGACTGATTTAATTAAAGTCTGGAGGACAATCATTTACTCCAGACGGCAGCTTTCAAGGCCTGGAGGCTCTAAGAAACGACATAGTAATAAGGTACGATTGTTCATAAATGTCTTCAGTTCATGAACTTCTGCTAAGAAGTGAAGATGGATTCAATAGAGCGGAACAGTGGAGTTATCAAGGTTAAAACTTCTTTTATCATCTCAAAAGGGAAGCAGATTTTTAACAATTACTCACAACTCGTTAATTACAGAGGTTCTTAATTGAGTGCATATGGTTTAGTTAAAAGCATCTGTTTGCACCATTCATTCATTAATTTTCTTTTTGGCTTAGTTCCTTTATTAATCAGGGGTTGCCACAGCAGAATGAACCACCAACTCATCCAGCATATGTTTTACGCAGCGGATGCCCTTCCAGCTGCAACCCAGTACTGGGAAACACCCATTCACTCACACAAATACACTACGGACAATTTAGCTTACACAATTTACCTATACCACATGTCTTTGGACTTGTGGGGAAACCGGAGCACCCGGAGGAAACCCACGCTAACATGAGGAGAACATGCAAACTCCACACAAAAATGCCAACTGAGGCTCAAACCAGCGACCTTCTTGCTAGGAGGCGACAGTGCTACCCACTGCACAACCTCCCTGTTAGCACCAATTAATCTTATTTTTCCAAAACAACTATAGTGGTATTTGTGCTGAAAAACTGCATTACCCATGATGCTGTGCAGGAATCCACCAATCAGAATATCACAGTGAGCAAAGCGCACCAAAAAAAAAACAAAAAAAAACTGCCCACTATGAAGCACCTTTAAGGAAATAACGGATTCAATTTCCATATACACTTTCAAGATAGTTAAATACTTGTATAATCATATGTATATTATGCAAAAACGTTAAATATATTGTTTCTATATATACAATCATTCATTCATTTTCTTTTCAGCTTAGTCCCTTTATTAACCAGGGGTCGCCACAGCGGAACGAACCTCCAACTTATCTAGCACATGTTTTATGCAGCGGATGCCCTTCCAGCTGCAACCCATCTCTGGGAAACATCCATACACACTCATACACTATGAACAATTTAGCCTACCCAATTCACCTGTACCGCATGTCTTTGGACTGTGGGGGAAACCGGAGCACCCGGAGGAAACCCACGCGAACGCAGGGAGAACATGCAAACTCCACACAGAAACGCCCACTGACCCAACCGAGGCTCGAACCAGCGACCTTCTGGCTGTGAGGCGACAGCACTACCTACTGCGCCGCCTATATACAATCAATAATTTTTAATTAACAATTTTATATTTATCCATTGTAGTTAATATGACTGTGTCATTCAGTGTTTCAGTGTATTGTAGTTCTATTCTTAATACAGCCTTTAAGACCACAGTCTTGAATTTATGTTATTGTATCTGATTTTTATTTACTTCTTTGCTTGAGGGGGGGTCACAAAACACCAAAACACATTTTTTGAGATGTTGGCAGTCATATATATGTCCCACGTTGCTAAAAACACGATTAGGACACATATATTTCACTAAAAAGTGAAATATATGTTTAGAGCAAATTTGTTCTTCCGATTTAAAAAGAAATTTTGAAGCTACGTCAAGGCGATGAGATCATTGTGTAAATTCCAGCGTGGAGATTGGCTGTCTGTACCGGCCGGTACAAAGTGACATTATTGAGTTTTCAGCACATCTGTTAATTAATTCATGAGAAAGACTTGGTTCGAACCAATCAGCGCGCTCTATTGTGAACGAGATGCAACATCATTAAGATGCATGATATACCTTTGTTTTTAGCTGTTACAGTGTTCAGAGAGACGCAACGTTGTGTTGCCAACCGTAATTCAAACAAATAGTAGGAGAATTGTTCTGAGACATGGGTCGTCAGTGTTGTGTTTATAAATGTGCCACAACGAAGGTTTTGTTTCCATTTCCCTGTGATGAGAGCACAGCTCACGTGTGGACCCACATGTGTGGATTACAGTGGTCTGCTAACACGCAACAAACAAACATTTTTATCTGAGAGCTTTTCGAATCTGGAAATGGTGAAACCCGGATTTGCCACTCGTCTTCTTTTAAAAAAAGACACGGTTGCAGTTTGTGTTGATTGCCCTGTCTCTACAGATTTGGAAAGTGTGTGATTAGTGTTCTTTGTTTATGTTTCTTCAGATGGCAAAGTTAGTTAGTATCGTCAGCAGTACTCTTTCAGTTTTTAAAAACATACCTTGGTCAAAATTATTTAGTTACTAAATTTACAGTAATATCACTACAATATTATGGACTGAAAATTATCCTCTTCTACACAGCTCTCAGATCCGTTGCAAATGCTGCTCTCTGAACTACTGTCTATCTCCTCTGCGTCTGTATTTGTGTTGCTGGTGTGAAAATCAGCTGTAGTGCATGTAATGAAACTCCCCTTTTCATGCAAACCCTTCCCTCTTTCGCCACTCGACACTCCCACCTAAACAAAGCTGGAGTCACCCACTTTCCTGACTTTTTTCAAACTAGAGGTGTTTCATGGCCCTTTAAATCAATGTTTGTTAATGTCGTAATTTTTCCAGTGGTGGAAAGAGTACTGAAAAATCATACCTAAGTACCTTCACTTGCCTAAAAATGTAGTGCAAGTAGAGTAATAGTGTCTGTTGTAAATATTACTCAAAGTATGAGTAAAAAGTAGCCCTTTGCTACTAAAAGCTGATGCGTTTACATGTAATTTGTGTATGTGTGTAACATTCTGTAGTGCATTTAGTTAATGCCCAGCAGGCACACAACATCGTAAGACATTAATATTACGTTAAATTTAGGTAATGACGTCAGGCGACTAAAACTCATTGTCTAGTCAGTGTCTAAGAACAACGTTATTTTGATGTCCAATAACAACGTCAAATGACGTTGATATTTGGTTGATTTTAGATTGTATTAGAGAGCGACCAAAATCCAACGTTTAGCCAACATCTTAAACCAACATCTTATTGACGTGAAATACTGACATTTATTTGTCAGGTACAGCAACCAAAATCCAACATCTGATAGACATCATAGTGGTAACGTTCACGCAACGTCAAGCTGTAACATCATCAGAGGTTGATATTTGGTTGCTATTAAGTTGTTCGTTGGAAATTGACGTTGATCTGACGTTGACTTCTGACGTCAACCCGATTTTTATTTCCAAACAAAATGCAACATCCCCATGACGCTGGGGTACAACGGCAATCTAACGTCATGTTGACGTCTTGTGCCTGCTGGGTGTTTAAGGTCATTTCGATCATGATACAGTAAACATCCGCCATCTTCTCATCAGTGACATGCATCTAAACAGTCTCTGGGTTAATGCGTGTAAAGATTTTGGATCTTCTTGGACACTTTTAATGCTTCCAAACAGTTTTCTGCAATTATAAATCACCCATGTCTTGAGGTAGTTCATTATGATGCGATTTACCTCTTTACTTCTATGTGCGATTTGATTGGACAGGAATCACAGGACGGATTTTTCTAATCTCACTGACAATAAAAAATTAAGTAGTGACTGCAGGTTGAAGGAAAGTAGTGGAGTAAAAGTACCGATACAGCACTAAAAATGTACTCAAGGGAAAGTAAAAGTAGACATTTTTTAAACGACTTAGTAAACTACAATTGCTGAGAAAAACTACTTAGTTACAATAATTTGAGTATTTGTAATTTGTTACTTTACACCACTGGATTTTTCTCAGGACTGGTTGGTTTGGTTCATGGATTATAGTGCTTAAAGACTTTTATTAAAATCCCTATGAGAAAAATAAATGGAAAAATACTTTCAGAACTAGCGCTTCTGAATATGGGAGCCTGCAACAATGCACATCATATAATGTTGATGTGGAGAACAAAAAATAATGCTTGGCGAATTTTCTATGAGACTTACGTAGGTTTAGAGGCCTCTGCTTGATCTGTCTGAAGTTTCTGTCCACCTTCCACCTCCATGGTGCAGTAAACAATTCGGTTTGGTGCTAAAGACTTCAGACCCTGTACCTCCATAATCACCACCTATAAGTAAAGTAAACATGAAAAGAGCAATAAAAAAAGACTCTTAAGAAAAATGACTGCCTAGTAGAAAATACAATAAAAAATAGTGGATGTTATCAAAGTCAAGGAAAATCTGTTGCGTTGGCAGCCGTACAGTAGCTATTTCTGTCATTCAAGGCTCTCTTTACACCTGGTACACCAATCACAAATGGATGACGCTGAACATGCTGTAAGTATAAACAGGGTCTAAAATGATTTAAGCACTTTTGACCACTTTTAGAGGTAGTCAAAATGCATTGTATTGAATTGTTTTCATTTTCAATGGCTTTTAAACACTAACGTGGTTAAATATAATGCCACAAACAGCCACAAAAGACTGTCTACTCTCCGTTACTGAACTAAATTGTAATTTTTGCTAGATGTTTTGTGATAAAGCACACAAAAACAAGGATACATACGTCACTGCTGTACCAAAACACACAGATTATAAGTGAAATGGCAGTTGCACGCCACATGCATTTTAACTAACTTGCTTTCCTAATTGTTTATTAAACTTGTAACATGGGTTTGTTTATTTAATAGCTCACACATAGGTTATGCAGAGTGTAAAAATTGAGGGTAACACTTTACAATAAGTACATGAGTAATGGTGTCTTATTATGTAAACTAAACATTACTTTATCATGAACAAATGATGATTTAATGCATGCGCTAATCATGAACTAACTTTAACTACAACATGAGTCACATGAGTTCATGTGTGAATAACAGCTACCTTAATTGCTTGGTAATACATGATTTTTTTGTTAATTAATTTTTTAATTACCACATTAGTTTAAGCTTAATTTAACCATCATGAACTCATGGGCTGTTAACATATAATGTCATGACTTTACTTGGAGGGGCACATTATCATTAACCTATTCTTAACTACTCATGAACTCTTTATGCTCATCCAACTAGTGCGTTTACGCTGAACAACAATAGAAAAGTGTTCTGTTAACAGTTTAAACAAAGGAGTTCATGAGTAGTTAAGGATGAGTTTATGACGATGTGCCCCTCCAAGTAATGTCATGACATAATTATACATTAACAGCTCAGGAGCTCATGTTGCTAACATTTAGCTTAAACTTAAATGTCAATTCATAAATTATTAACAACATGTACTAACAAGTAATTAAGGTAGCCATTATTTTCACATGAACTCTTGTGACTCATGTTGTAGTTAAAGTTAGTTCATGATTAGCGCGTGCCTTAACTCACAATAAAGTAATGTTTAGTTGACATATTAATACATCATTATTTATGTACTGCTATTGTAAAATGTTACCAAAAAAAGAGGTAAGGGTCTCATTGAAATGAGAACAAAACTGATCACAACAGATGGATATGAGTGCATGTTAATACCAGGTGGAAACAGAAAGAGTTACTGTTAGTCTTGGCTGACTACTTGTGATCACTGAAAACATTTGTTAATAGCAGTTAGAAAGGCCTTGTCACACAATTAAATAACATTTTTCTATATGTATGGTCTTTAATATACACTCACCAGCCACTTTATTATGTATACCTTACTAGTACTGGGTTGGACCCACTTTTGCCTTCAGAACTGCCTTAATCCTTCGTGGCATAGATTCAACAAGGTACTGGAAATATTCTTCAGAGATTTTGCTCCATATTTACATGATAGCATCACGCAGTTGCTACAGATTTGTCAGCTGCACATCCATATTGCGAATCTCCCGTTTCACCACATACCAAAGGTGCTCTATTGGATTGAGCTCTGGTCACTGTGGAGGCCATTTGAGTACAGTGAACTCATTGCCATGTTCAAAAAACCAGTCTGAGATGATTCTCACTTTATGACATGGCTCGTTATCTTGCTGGAAGTAGCCATCAGAAGATGGGTACACTGTGGTCATAAAGGGATGGACATGGTCAGCAACAATACTCAGGTAGCCTGTGGCATTGACAAAATGCTCAATTGGTACTAATGGGCCCAAAGTGTGCTAAGAAAATATACCCCACACCATTACACCACCACCAGCAGCCTGAACGTTGATACAAGGCAGGATGGATCCATGCTTTCTTGTTGTTGATGCCATATTCTGACCCTACCATTCGAGCCTGTGCGAACTGTAGCCTCAGCTTCTTGTTCTTAGCTGATAAGAAAGGCACCCGGTGGGGTCTTCTGCTGCTGTAGCCCATCTGCCTCAAGGTTGGACGTGTTGTGCGTTCAGAGATGCTCTTCTGCATACCTCGGTTGTAACGAGTGGTTATTTGAGTTATTGTTGCCTTTCTATCAGCTCCAACCAGTATGGTCATTCTCCTCTGATCTCTGAACAAGCCATTTTTTGCACCCACAGAACTGCCACTCACTGGATATTTTCATTCTCTGCAAACCCTAGAGATGGTTGTGTGTGAAAATCTCAGTAGATCAGCTGTTTCTGAAATACTCAGACCAGCCCGTCTGGCACCAACAACCATGCCACGTTCAAAGTCACTTCAATCACCTTTCTTCCCCATTCTGATGCTCAGTTTGAACTGCAGCAGATCGTCTTGACCATGTCTACATGCCTAAATGCACTGAGCTGCTGCCATGTGATTGGCTGATTAGAAATTTGCGTTCACAAGCAGTTGGACAGGTGTACCTAATAAAGTGGCCGGTGAGTGCATAAACAGTTAACAAAACTTCATAAAATTTATGCAAATGGTAAAAAAAAGAAAGACAAATCAACTCATTCACTTGGATTTAACCACTTTCTATCACTTTCGGCCCAGATTTATAAAATCTGGGTTAGGGAAAAGGTGATATTTGAAAGCTCTTTCCACAACACCGTTTTCTAAAAGACGGAAACCTAAAAAAAAAAAACATATAATAATTTAATAATTTGCACAACAATGAAATTCTTGACTTTTGAAAATGATTTTCAGTTAAAGTATTTGAAAATTATACCCTTTATGGTCTTTGTAAACTATAAAAAATGTAAAACCTCTCTTAACGTCTCTTCTTAATTGTACTTATTCAATGAATCATTTCATCCATAATTCTGAATGACTCATTTATGAATCAGACTTCTCAAGGTAACAGCTGGAGGATTATCAGCGAAATTAACTGGAATTTCAGCGTTTCATAAATGATGTGTATCTTTTTTGAAGCCCCACATTGTTGTTGCATTAACAAAAAGCCATTGTTTATCATTTTTCAATGAATTTTCCTTAGTAGAGAGAAAGCAGTTTCAATTTGAAACAGAATGAGAATGAATAAATGATCACCATATTGTATTTTTTGGGTGAACTAATCCTTTGACATGCAGGATAAGTTAGATCCACCTTGATCCAATGACACACACACAGAGCTGTCATGCATAAGGAGAGTGGATTGGAGATGTGTCAGATAAAGCCATCATCACAAAGGTATCAGTGAAAGGGGAACGAGCTGTTAACATGCGACATACATCACATGGCTTTATTGCCCTCTTCTTCAGGGAATATCTCCTCTCAGATACTGTCACTTGATTAAAGCTAGCTTTTTAGCAGGCTGTCACTGTCGCTCAGGATTTTCTGTCTGGTTCGTGCTAAGTACTGCTTGACAACACACACACACACTCACAAATTCGAAATATTCCTGTCCTCTTTTAAACCTGCACAACAAACAGAAGGTGACATTTTCAATGTGTCGCCCTCTGCAAATCAAAGAGCAATTTATCGCTAGTACACCAGCATGGTTTGTAATATGTGATGGTGATATGCAATGTTGTAATGAGATGTTCAAAGCAATGGCAGCGCAAATTAAATTTACGCTCAATAAAAGGAAAGACGGAAATCCAACGTCAGGCCAGTGATGAATGTCAAGATCATCATAGATTCAATTATGTCATCAGAACATTGTTGTGGTCAAATCAATTCCTATCAAATCAGAATCTAAAATAAGAATGTGGTGAATAGGAAAGAGGCGATGTCGGGTTTGTATTTGTTTCTCGTGCTCTTGTAAATCTCGTTTCTTAAGTGTGGGCAATGAGATGAGTTCGGTGATATAAAAAGATCTGAAAAGAAGCCAAAAAGATATTTGTGAGAGAATGCATAAATGTCTGATGCTAAATTATTTGGAATGCTAAAACTGTGCAGGTTTTGCAGATCTGCAACATTTTAGCTGGGTCACACTTTATTTTGATGGTCCATTTGTTGAATTTAAATTACATTGCAACTAATTCACATTAAATTACAAGTAGACTGTTAGGTTGGGGTAAGGGTTAGTGTAAGTTGACATGTACTTGCAAAGTTTCTTATAGTCAGTTAAATGTCTGTTGAAGAAGCAGTATCAGCAGATATTAAGTCTACTAATGCTCAAATGGACCATCAAAATAAAGTGTTACCCCACACTGTAAAAAACTATTAGTCACTTTACTTAAAATATCAGTAAACCCATTGACTTCCCTAAACAGCACATATTTTGTTTACTAAATAATAAGACAACGAGTTTACTCTCTTTTTTAAGTAAAGTCAACTAATCACTTTTTACATTGCAATCAAGGGTATTAAAGGGATAGTTCACCTACAAAATAAGATTCTGTCATCATTTACTCACACTTCATTTGTTCAAAATCTATATTTCTACTTCTGTAGAACATAAAATAAGTTTTTTTGAAGAATGCTGGTAGCTGCACCTGTTGACTTTCATAGCCATTTCTATTACTACTATAGAAGTCAATGGGTGCCAGCAACCAGCATTCTTCAAAATATCTTTTTTTGTGTGTTTAAAAGAAGAAAGAAACTCATAGGTTTAAAATAAGTTAAGGAGGATTTTGAGGAAGTGATCTATCGTTTTAACCATTAGTAAACAATAGAACATATAATAAATTGGTTACACTTTACAAAAGGTTCATTAGTTAATGTATTTACTACAGTGTAATGTATTATATGATCAATTAGACTTGACAGCACATGGTTTTAGGTCATTGTAACTTATTAAACTAAGTTAATCATGTTCTAACTACATTTTCTAAGTTACGCAAGCTGTTTAAATTCAGTTTAACATAATATAAGTTCAATCGACTCATAAGGTTAATTTGGTTCTGCTTAAAAATTTAAGGCAACCAGAATTTTTTTTGCAGTGTAAGATGAACTAATTATGAACAATACTTGTACAGCATTTATTAATCATAGTTCAACATTTACTAATGCATTATTAACATTAAAATGCATGCTTGTTACCAGTAGTTAATGCATCATGAGTTAAACTAACACTGTACAACTAACAACTGTTTTTCATTAACTAACGTTAACTAACATTAACAAATACTGTAGTAAATGTATTGTTCAATGTTTGTTCATGTTAGGAAATGCATTAAATAACAATAACTAATACAACCTTATTGTAGTGTTACCAATTAATTTTACTAATGCCAGTAAATTGACTGCTATTAACCTTAGTTGATCATTTGTATGCATGCCTTTAGAAAATTCCTTGCTGTGTTTTAATGCCAAAAGACGGTATAAATGATCTTGCACGCATTGTATTCTAAATTCAATTTTGTTTATGCATTTTATTTTGAAACCTAATTCAAATCATTCCACAGATGTACTTTATAGTTTTACTCTGGTGTGAATCAAAAGGCTGTTTGTTCAAAAGGCTGTTTTTCAAATATAACTTTGGCCTAAAAATAAGAAGAAGAAAAAAGAAAATTACCCAATTGCCTAAATTAGTTTATCTCAGGAGTCCTTTGAGAAATCTACCTCAGTGGGAATATATGAGCATACTATTTTCTCTTTTATTTTAACCATTGTCATTTACCTTAGCTATAGCTATATTTAGACAAAAATAATCTCAAAAACCTCAGACTTTCATAAAACTAACCTTATTCTAATAAGTCACAAACTGTTCTGCTTTTCCTTCGTATGCTGCTTTATTTGTCCTACATTGTTGTCAATGTACATAATAATTTAACTCTAAGTTGAAAGATATGAAGAGTTCAGATGCAAAAGCCTTTAAATGCCATCTGAAATTTACTCCTAAATTAGCATTTTCTCAGTCTTCTACATTTGTCTTCAGTTATTTCACTTTAAAAGCCAATGAAAAAAAACGTATTCATCATTATAAACGTAAAATTACTAAGCCTACACTCAAAAAAATGCTGATTTTAGGAGAAAATATCAAATGGCATTTAGAGGTTTTTGCATCTAAACTTCATGGCCCAGTTTCACAAACAGGGCTTAGCTTAAGCCAGGACTAGACCTTAGTTAAATTAGGCTATTTAAGCCACATTTTTAAAAACAGCCTTAAAAAAATACATTACTAGTGTGCACCTGTAAACAAAAAATGACACTGACATATTTTAAAGGTGCTGTATGTAAGTTTTTTTACTCTTCTAAAGCATAAAATTACCATAATATGTGTGCAGATATTAAGAAACATCCTAAGTGAACATACTTGTTTAACTGAAAAACAATGCTGAAGTCAGATATTCTGCTTTAAAAATGTTTTTTTCCGTGCCGGAACTCTCTCTCTTTTGTTTAGGTAATTTTCACATGCACATGCCAGTTTAGCCAATTATAATTCAGCACCCCGGGTTGCCATGTTGGGAAACAGCATACTTCATACATTCATTCAGAAGGCTCTGAAAGCATGCGTCCGTGACCGAAAAGGACAGTATGGGAGACAGATTCAGTTCCACATGAGGTTATTAATTAGCAAATGACATAAATATTACGAACGTCAACATTAGGTGAGCAGGTTACATTGTAACCGCGTGTCCTAACAACACGCTGTGACGAGAGAGGCAGTGATGAGCTATTTGGCTGTTTGCACCAGATCAAACACGGCAGAAATTTAAACACAGCCTTTCAGAAGCACAGAATCATGCACTCACTCATGAAATGGTGAAAGTTTAGAATCTGTTTAATACATGTTAACCCACGTTAACATCATTAACATGTAAAATGGCATTCAAACTCATATTGTTAGCATTTAGGCATTGAATAAAGCACCAAAGGCTTACCTGAGCTGATCACTGTCATAGGTTTCACAAGTTCAAGCTGTTTAGAAAATAGAAGCCGTTCTAATAAATTCAATTCGAGGTGTTGGTTAGGACAAAAACTCCTTAATATGGAGACCTATCCCTCTATCCGCGTGTCGTCGCTTTTTTAGAACAGTTTAAATCACTCGCTTCTCTGGCATATCCCACCATGCTATTGTTTTGATCCAGGGGGCAAACACCAAGTTTCACCCACTAGGTGTCTAACTTACATACTGCACCCTTTAAGACATCTCACTGCAAGTTATTTTCAGTTGAGACAGCTCAAACATGCAATTTAATCCATGACTAGCCTTAAACCTTGTTTGTGAAACCGGGGGCATATGTAATGTATAGCAAAATGTTTGTCTTTTTGTGGTTTGAAGAAAGTCAGTGCTTATTTTAGACAGGGATATTACACTAATACAGTAATATACACCATGTTTTCTCTTTACAGTTATTTAAACTTTAAACAGAATTGTGTTCATTCTAATAATGTACTTTTACATATTTAGTGATTAACTGATCTGTTATAGATTGCAGTCTTGACACTACCCTGTAATCGATACCTATGAGATCTCCTTGTTTATAGTGTCAGGAGGTCATGTTTCGAACAACATTCCTTGAAAAAGTGACACTTTAATCCATGCAGTTAAACAGGAACACTTACCTCTAGTGTGAAAGACAAAACAACGTCAGACTTGGAAAGCTGGTTCTCGTCCTCCTGGCCCATGTCAATGATGGATGTGTTGTGGCCTCTCTTGAGCTTTTGCAGTTTAAACTCTCCTCCTTTGGACACTGGCATGCTTTCCAGATTGGCCATCAGCAGGTTCACCGATGACTTCAGCTCCTCAATGTACATGGCCTCCATGTCCCTGGACACAAACTTAGGGAAGCGGCCAGCCTGTTCAAGGAGGTAAAGAGAGAAAAAACAATTCTTTAGAATTAAAATGTCTTAATTGGCATTGGACTATGTGCATCTACATTTTTTGACTCCCAATACAAAGAGTCAACGTGCACACACATACAAAGGCAAGTGAAATATGTAAAGACATATACAGCAAATAGTGCAAGTCTAGGCATGCACAGCAAACAATGACAACACTGCCATAAATGTTTTTTTTATTTAGATGTTTTGTCTTGTTTCTAGTCCAAATATCTATAAATTCTTAAAAGCAATAAGCATTTTCTAGACAAGCAAAACATATATTGTTGTTTGAATATATAATAAGTTTTTCAATGATTAGTGATTAATAAAGGATTAATAAGTTAAGTGATTTTTTCCTTAAAACAACCAAAATAATCTGCCAATGGGGTAAGCGAAGTTTTTTTTCTTTTGACATAAGATTATTTTGCATAAAGAAAAGTATTTTTTAAACAAGCAGGACAAAGCCCATTAAGTCAGTATTGTACAGAGATTAATGCAGAAATTAGATGTAGTAGGTATTAGAGGTAGAAGTTCTTTGTTATCAGAGTGCAGAGCTTAGGTGCTGTGAAATTAGATAATACGTTCTGATTTTTGATGGCAAGTGCATAAAAACATTTGTATAAATCTGGAAGTGTGTGCCTTAAGGGACTGATAAGAGTCTTCACAGGTGTACTAGAGTAAAAAATGATGCGACTGGTTCTTTGTTATATTTCTGGTCTCACATATTCAGAAATATATTGGTCATGTGTGTAATTTGAAAAGTAAAAATTCACCCGTAATTTTGCCAGACACAGTGGTCCTATAGCAATATTAGTCCTGTCAGACCGGCATCTACTGATGTTATTCTGTGCCATTTTATCCAATTTTTTGTGAAGAATGGAGGCTGAGATGGAGTGTTTTGATAGTATTGTGGGTTTTGGGTCATATACTGTACACTATACACTGTACACTCTACTGTACAACTGATCAGAAGAGTAAACACATATAGTATAGAATGTTTAGCAGCAAGCGGTCAAAACATTTATCTGTTTATGATATTCTTTCATTTCATTCATTCATTCATTTTCTTTTCAGCTCAGTCCCTTTATTAATCTGGGGTCGCCACAGCGTAATGAACTGCCAACTTATCCAGCACGTTTTTACGCAGCGAATGCCCTTCCAGCCGCAACCCATCTCTGGGAAAATTCCTTTGTTTATGATATGATATTTGATCCTTATTTTTATCCATCCATCTTATTAAAACACCTTGAGATCATAATATCAGAGATAATCAGTAAACTCAGGTTTACTTAAGGAATGCCATGTAGATGCGCCGTGAATAAATACACGCAATTGAAGTCAAAATGATTAGCCCTCCTGTGATTTTCTTTTCTTTTTCAAAAATTTCCCAAAGGATGTTTAACAGAGCAAGGAATGTTTCACAGTATTTTTTACATTTTAAAATTACTTTTTAAATATTTTAAGGTTAATATTATTAGAACCATTAAGCTATGTACTGTATATTATGTATGAATTCTGTATGTCTACAGAACAAACCATTGTAATACATATACTTCAACTGTATATGAGTGTGGGATCGGGTGGGGTGGTAATACTAATCCCATCCAAATAGGGCATAAGACATAACCAGACATTAGGCTACTGAACTATATCCTACTGTGTTTTTTAGCTGTACTTTGTGTGTAGTATTTAAAGATGAACACTTACTTTTGTAAACTGATCAGCCATTTGCAGTCTCCCATCCAGTTCTCTTCTGATTTGGGCAGCCTGTTCATCAGGATTGTCCAGCTGTAAGACACAAAACAATTTAATGCATCTACACTGACATTCCAATCACATTTACTCCTGGTTACAGGACCAAACTGTATCTGACCTTCAACATTACAATAAACAATGTCAAAATATATCAGCTGCATAGAAAAGGTCATCATTTACTAATACCCACATTCACTGTGTGTTTGTGTGTGTGTACATACGTTTATTAAATGTAAAAGGGCAATACAGATCAGACCCAAATAAGAAAGTTCAAAAAGTTTAGGTAGAATGGATTTAGTTGATCAAAAAAAACAGTAAGAGTAAAACATTTTTAGAATTATTAGAATTATTTCGCTAGAATTATTTCAAATATTTATCTTTAAAAAATTATAATTATAGATATATATCTATTTTTTTGTTAATAATAATCCCTTTTTAACTAACTTTATACTCGTTAAAGATTCCTGAAAAATAAGCATCAGGGTTTACACAAAATTATTATTCATTCATTTTCCTTCGGCTTAGTCTCTATTTGCCAACATTTGGGTCTTAGTCTCTACCTGCCAACATTTGGGGTAGTGATGCGCGAACTGAAGAGCGGGGGAGTGGGGAAGGGGGTGGAGAGGTGCGCGCGAACTGTAGAGCAAGGAGGAGTGCGTGCGGACTGAGGAGCACACGCAAATGTACCAAGTTTCAGGTCTAACTGTACCTAAAAGCTGAGGAGCGGGGGGATGGGGGGGAGTTTCCGGGAGTTTTCTGGGAGACAAAACAATACGGGAGACACAGCGAAATGAACCACCAATTTATCCAGCATATGTTTTATGCAGCGGATGCCCTTCCAGCTGCAACCCATCACTGGGAAACACCCATGCACTCATACACCATGGACAATTTAGCTTACCCAATTCACCTATACCACATGTTTTTGGACTTGTGGGGGAAACCGGAGCGGAGGAAACCCACGCCAACACGGGGAGAGAGCATGCAAACTCCACACAGAAATGCCAACTGACCCAGCCGGGAGTCGAACCAGAGACCTTCTTGCTGTGAAGGCAAAAAGGTGGCGATTGTGCTACCCACTGCGCCACCGTGCTGCCCTGTCTTCATACCTTAACTTTGTATAGTAGGATAACACATTTCTAACATTCAAGTACATCAAGGCACATTTTTACACCTGTAAACTTTAACAGATGCAGTTGAAGTCCATTTTCTCGCCCTCTCGTTAATTTAAAATAATGTTTTCCAAGTGATCTAAATCAAACCAAGGAGATTTTCACAGGATTTTCTATAAAACACAAATAATTCTTCTGGAGTCATAATAAGTCTTATTTCTTACAGTTTATTTCTTGAATAAAAGCAGTTATTTTTTGATTGTCTACACAACAAACCAGTTATACAATAACTTGACTAATTGTTCTAACTTTCAGTTAACATAAAGTCTTTAAATTAGACTTTAATCTGAATCAAAGACTATAGAATACTTAAAGGGACTTTGTCTGTATACAACTATCTTGCTAAATAACTAGTGAAATATTATGCATTGACTGTCACCATGGGAAAGATAAAAAGTAGCTATTAGAAATAGTTAGTTAAACTATTATGTTTAAAAACGTGTTGAAATAAATCATGTATTGATGACTCGTGCTTTATGTCACGACTGAAATCAAAAGCGTATAAAGGCAAAACTAAACGAGTTGAATATTACTTTTTCATGAGCGTGACTGAAAACTAAACTGAATCAATGTTTTACATCTCTTCTCCGGCACTTGCCGACTGTTTGTAAGCTCAAGACTGCATTTCCTAACATAAAACTATGTACAGTCAATTTCTGATTAATAATAGCCTATGCCAGGGGTGCTCAACCCTGTTACTGGAGATCTACCTTCCTACAGAGTTCAGCTCCAACCCTGATCAAACACACCTGAACCAATTAATTAGGACCTGAACAGCACTTGATAATTACAGGCAGGTGTGTTTGATATGGGCTGCAACTGAAATCTGCAGGAAGGTAGATCTCCAGGAACAGGGTTGGTCACCCCTGGCCTATGCATAGCCGAGGTCTTCCTCTATTTAAAGTTTTGAAATCGATATTAAAACAGAAGTCTAATATAATCAACAGTGGACATTTTGATAGTGTTTCACAACATGAACATAACTGAAGTTGAATCTTTTTATTACCTGTGTCAATTTGGGGGTTAACTTCTTATGAATGCTGGGAACTGAAGTGCGCAGGACCGTCACTGACAGAGAGAGCGAGAGCGCGCGACACCGAGAGAGCGCGCCACTGATGGCTGATCACGCATCTTCGTGGCGTTTTGACACAACAATACCCCCCACACCCCCCGCTTGAACCGCCACTGACACACACACTCATACACAACAGCCAATTTAGTTACTTCAATTCACCTGTACCGCACCCGGTGGAAACCCACGTAAACATGGCTAGAACATACAAACTCCACACAGATATCTCAACTGGCCCAGCCAGGATTCTAACCAGCAACCTTCCTGCTGTGAGGCGACAGTGCCAACCACTGAGCCACCATGCCACAAAAATATTCCTATAACTGTTTTTGACATTGAAAATGATCTTGAGCACCAAATCAGCATATCAATGACTGATCCATTTCTTATCACGTCACAAAGAGAAAGTGACTTTAAAATGTTAAAATTGACTTTTGATCCTTACACAAATATAACACAAATATGTTTAGGTATTTTCATCTCACAACCTATTTTCTAAGTTAAATGACAAAATATACGATTGTAACTAAGCACATTATGTATCAATGTATGTGTCCATAACAACTCATGTACAGTACTTTCTTCTGAGGACCAAATATTTCTTTTGAGTGCATCACAACAAGAAGTTTAAATCTTTATTCATAATTCTGACTGTCATTTTGACAACTGGAAAGATATCCAACTGAATAATCTACATAGATATACTGTACATAGATATACTGTACACACACACACACACACACACACACACACACACACACACACACACACCCGTAATGTTGACCAGGCAAAATCTTAATGTGATAAGACTAAGTTGGATTTTAAGTATTTTGAATTACAGAGACACTAGGCATATCCTTGTAAACCAGCTCAGTAGAGTCAAATGTCTTCCTTGTAAACCACCAAAACCTAGAATAACTGACAAAATTCTTGTCGCCTATCCAAGTTTTAGGAATAAAAATATAATAACTTGACTTCTAGTTGATCATTTGGTATCAGAAGTGGCTTATATAAAAGGCAAAGACCTCTAGATTACAATTATTTTACCAAAATAAAATATGATCATGCCTTGATTTTTAATTATTTAATTAGGACAGTAAGGTCTGACTTTGCTTGGACAAAAGTCTTGTCACTTAATAGAAATAATGTATATTATATAAATAGAATATAAAGTCATGGTGCAGTAGAAAAAGAATTAATATTGTGTATGACACCCATGAGCTTGGATGACTTCATTCATACATCTCTGCAATGACTCAAATAACTTATTGATAAAGTCATCTGGAATGGCAAAGAAATAGTTCTTGCAGGACTCCCAGAGTTTATCAAGATTCTTTGGATTCATCTTCAATGCCTCCTCCATCTTACCCCAGACATGCTCAATAATGTTCATTTCTGGTGACTGGGCTGGCCAGTCCTGGAGCACCTTGACCTTCTTTGCTTTCAGGAACTTTGATGTGGAGGCTGAAGTATGAGAATAATTTGCCCTCTCCTGTGGTTTGTAATGTAATGGGCAGCACAAATGTCTTGATACCTCAGGCTGTTGATGTTGCCATCCACTCTGCAGATCTCTTGCATGCCCCATACTGAATGTAACCCCAAACCATGATTTTACCTTCACCAAACTTGACTGATTTCTGTGAGAATCTTGAGTCCATGCAGGTTCCAGTTGGTCTTCTGCAGTATTTGTGATGATTAAGATGCAGTTCAACAGATGATTCATCAAAAAAATCGACCTTCTGCCACTTTTCCAAATGATCAATTAGAAGTTTTTATTTTTTGGCTTTTACACCTGGGACCGACAACAATACTTTTGTCAGGTAGTGCATACACACATACTATATTGCCAAATGTTTAAGGACACCCCTCCAAATGCTTTAATTTATGGGTTCCAATTACTTTTGTGGCCACAGGTTTATCAAATCAATTACAGGCATGCAGATACTTCTACAAGCATTTGTACCATGGTCAACTGTTAATGGTTTTACAGTATATCAAAGTGAAAACAACTGAGAACAACGGCAACTTAGTCACAAAGTAGTAGGCCATGTAAAATCATGTTTGTATGTGTGTGTGTGAGTGAAAAGAGAGAGATCTGCACACCTTGATATGTTTGAGAAAATAAAAAATAAGCAGCTCAGCTCTCAGAACATAGTAAACACAGTTAGTGTATGCAAAGACACTATAATTTATATAATTTGCTGTTTTACTCCATAAAACTCCATATAAATGCCAGAAACTTTTTTGCCCAGCCTTATTTAAAGGGTTAATGGTGCCAACTGATGACCAAGAGTAAACATTACACATTTTACCTCTTCCCAACAGGGCAAACCAGCAACAATCAAGAATGCATGATTATATGGTGGCAAGGCTTTGCAATCAAAACAGATGGAAGTCAATGGTGCAAAAACAGCCACCAACATAATGAAAGGGTAGTCAATTTGAACAACACAAAAGGGTTAAATAGCCTAAAGAGAAAGAACAACACCAGGTTGTGTAAATGATGACTTGAATTGTAATTTCTTTGCACATACAGTATGACTAGTTTTTATCTCTATGCTTTTTAAGCCAGAAAAAATCTTGATTGCCAAGAAAGATTCACTTTAGTACTACTTTAATTAGCAATTGTTGTTATTCTACCACTTAGGGCCCGGCCAAAAACTCAACATTTATCTGGCAGCCGGAATGGTAAAAAAAATCCTGCATGTCAATTTTCATCCTACAAACGTCTCTGTTTTTGATTTAAGACCAAGAAAAACAACACCACAAGATGTGCCCTATGTATGTTTGATACCAAAGGGTTTTGAACTAATGGTGAGTTCAGAACCTTATGAGGGAAGAATTGGCCGGTCAGATCCGTGGTTGGGTGGAGAGCCATCTGGACAGGCTGAGTCCACGGTGTCCCCCTTCCTGACTCCAGCTGGGCTAAAATCAGTCCTCAAAAAGCTAAAAACACCTACACCCTTCCATGAGGATTCCTACATGCAAGTGCACACACACCAATGCACTTACAGCATATGCACTGCTCATACAGAACAATGAGTGCATATAATTGTGCAGACACACCTAATTACAACACATGCTCACATCACACAGGCATGAGTTTGTGTACAAGTTCTGTCCCACACATACAGTACATATACACACACTTCACATGATGCCAATGTGTGGGTGTTTTCATAATGACATGCTTAATGTTTGTGACAAATAACAGGACAGGTGTCCAAGACACAGATTAGACTCTTCCAAGATTCTTTCCACCTGTGCTATGATAACTAGCCAGGCAATTTCAAGGTGCTTCAGACCTGTTTTACAGAATTTCTTCAATCTTCAAGCTTTCTTCATAAAACAGGAAAACACTGGACATATTTGCTCTTTCTTTTTGCTCTTGCTAGATTCTTGCATAATAATAAAAAATCTACGAAACTTACATTTTTTAGCAGCTAACAGAAAATATGGAACATATTCTAATATAATAAAAAGATAAAATTATTATTATTAGTAGTAGTAGTAGTAGTAGTAGTAGTATTAGTTTGAAAGCAAAGGCTTGGTTCTTTGTTTTGATATGTACTATACTTATATAATTCTACACTGTAAAACCGAAAAAGTTAAGGTAACTCAAACTATTTGGGGAAACTGATTGAAACAAACCATTTAAGTAAACTAATCCTAATGAGTACTGTGAACTTTATCCATTTGAATAAGCAAAGCTTTTTGAGCACAGTAAAACCCGATAAATGAAGAGAACTCAAACCAACTGAGTACTGTAAAACCTAGTAAGTTTAGGCAACTTAAATCATTTGAGGAAACCAATTGCTACAAATCATTTGAGTTTAAAAAAAAAACGAATCTACATGAGTACTGTAAACTTACTCCATTTAAGTTGAAGTAATGAGGTATTTAGGCAACGCAGTGGCGCAGTAGGTAGTGCTGTTGCCTCACAGCAAGAACGTCGCTGGGTCGCAGGTTCGAACCTCGGCTGGGCTGGGTCAGTTGGCGTTTCTGTGTGGAGTTTGCATGTTCTCCCTGCGTTCGCGTGGGTTTCCTCCGGGTGCTCCGGTTTCCCCCACAGTCCAAAGACATGCAGTACAGGTGAATTGGGTAAGCTAAATTGTCCATAGTGTGTGAATGTGTGTGTGTGGAAGTTCCCAGAGATGGGTTGCGGCTGGAAGGGCATCCGCTGCGTAAAAAAGTGCTGGATAAGTTGGCGGTTCATTCCGCTGTGGCGACCCCGCAAGGGACAAAGCCGACAAGAAAATGAATGAATGAATGAATAATGGGGTATTTAATTAACTCATTACCTTCAACACTGAGTTCAAAACTCTTTTCAAATGAGTAGAATTAACTTTCGGTAAATTTTAAGTAAACTACACTAATTTCATTTGATAAAGTTGACTGTTGGGTTTTACAGTGTAGCAGAAAGCTTTCTGAGGTCTGTCGAATTAGGTGAAAATCATCAAAAATTCTGGCAGTAGCTTGAAACTTTCAAACAAAATGCTGTCAGGGAAAAGTTAACAGGATCCAAATGCAGTGTTTATAATGGAACTAAACTGAACATAAAAAAGGTAGCACCTTTAAAAATAAAGAAAAAATATATATTTTTCATGTCAATAGCAACCCCTATACATTTTTTTACAAAACGCTAATTGAAAAACATGTATTCTTTAATAATTTTATGTTTTGTTTTTCTATTAATAATAATGCTTATAATGAATAGACAGATGAATACTACCCAAC
This sequence comes from Danio kyathit, assembly GCA_903798195.1. NCBI lineage: Eukaryota > Metazoa > Chordata > Actinopteri > Cypriniformes > Danionidae > Danio > Danio kyathit. The sequence continues at coordinate 23,374,591 of LR812529.1, read as the reverse complement.
TTAATGTCCAACTTAAAAAATAATTGCTATATGCTAACATTTAGCCCTCAATCTCCACCTCAGCTGCCTCAGATAAACATCACAGTGACAGACACGAAGGAAGCAGATCTCAAGTAATGTTTGTGAGAAATACTACAGTAAAAACTTTACCCCAATGATTAATTGATGTATTTGTTGTAGAGTTGCAATGATGAGTCACACACAATGTCGTTACTAAGTTCACGCACACACACACACACACACACACACACACACACACACACACACACACACACACACACACACACACGCACACACACGCACACACATACACACACACAGTGCGTGCGTTTAACTTAGCACTGTTTTTACACGGCAAATGTGACAGGATACACATTAATATATACTGCTGTATAGATATACGTTATGTTAATGTACAAAATAAACCTGATTTAACGTCCACAAACCAGGATTAAAGCATCGTCTTTTATAATTGTACTGACATGCAGCTGTGGTGATACAGACAGTAAAATCGCTGTAATTGATTACAAACATGCACTGTTTCAAAAATGTTTTAAACTTGTAAAACTCATTCTTGATCACATTTGATGATGATTGATGATCACAGCGAGCTGAACAGATCTTTTAATCCCAGTTGCTTTGCGCACGTCCTGTCTTGTTGATATTATTATACGTGTTACTTTGGAGATATGTTAATACGTAGCTGTCAATCAAATCAGTGGGCGGGGAAACCGCACTCCTATGTCATGTTGCGGTGGGCCTCAAAATGGGAGGGATTTGGATCCTATTTTAACATCAGGAATTTTTTTAAAGAGACTTATTGTCTTTATATCACCCCAATATAACTGTGGACACACTACTCACAGTTCTGTCCAAACAGCTGACAAAAGATGATTTCATCATAGGTGCCCTTTCAGTCAGAAGTCTACACTAAGCATTAAACAGAACTGCCTATAGATATATGTAGAAACTATACTGTTTACCCTAAACAGCATAGTTGTGTGGGGTCACAGATATTATAACAGATATATTAGCTTCTGAAGCTGCAGCAGAGTAGCACAACATTTTTCTCCTCATTCTGCTAGACTGAAGCAGTCAATGCTAAAGATGAATTCAGTCTTTCTCACTCAAGCCTCACGTCTCAGCTGCCTTTCTCTTTGTGTTGACATCGCAATGACAATCCAGCTAATACAGAAAAAAACTGTCACCACAGTCATTTTGCTGCTCTGTGAGGTTTTTGATTGGCTCTTAAATAATTTATCTGCTCTGTCTTTGAGCCTGGCGGAATAACTTGAAAATAAATGTAAAGCAGATGCATGGCATCTACTGTGACACCTTTGATACGCAGGGAGATTGAGCGAGGCTATTTTCAAGTCAACAGAGCTTGATAAAATGTACAATATATCCAAGCAAGGCCTTCACAGGAGTCAAACATATATTACCACGAGTGCAGTGACACATCAGAACTTGTTGAGATTTCCATGCACTGGTAAAGGAAGCAATGCATGATGTTATTGCCTGATGATAATCAGATTTAGTGCCAACAAGACATGTGGAATTAAATTAATGTGCCTAATCTAAGCCAGCCAAGGCAGAGAGATTGTCTGCCCTGTGTGTTTATGTGTGTGTGCTAATGTTGTATGAGTTGAAGGTGAAACTGAAAGTCTAACAGTGTCATTAAGATCAGTGTTTTTTCCCCAAAAAAAGGTTTTGCATTAATATTTACACACCCTCATGCTGTTCCAAAGCAGTTAGAGAGAATAAGCCTTATTTTAGTAATATTGAGACACTTTTTTTATTTATTATCTTTTCTTTTTTTCTTTTTTTAAAAAGATTTTTGCAAAAGTTTTTGTACTTCTGCTTTTCATTCTGTGATATTTTATTTTTAGATTAAAAGTGTAGCCTTGAAAATGAGCTGAAAACAAAATACGTTGAAGGGTTTTAAACATTTTATTTAATTTCAGTTCATTTCAAGAAATGAACAGAGTATTGTAGTTAAAATAATTACCAGGGATGGCTTTACACAGTTAAAGGTGCTTGGTCTAAGACTTTACAATAGCCCACCCAACCCATCACCCTACTTGTTCCAAACCTGTTTGACTTTCTTTCTTCTCTTGAACACAAAAGAAGTTAATTTGGAGAAAGATGGAAACCTGTAACCTTTGACTTTCACAGTATTTGTTTTTTTTTTTCTTCCTAAGGAAGTCAGGTTTTAAGCTTTCTTCAAAAAAAAAATCATCTTTAGTGTTCAACAGTAGAAATAAACTGGTTTGGAACCACTTGAGGGTAACTAAACCGTGAGTAAATTTTCATTTTTGAGTGAATTATCCCTTTAACAAAGAGTTAAAGAGTACCGTATAATACACCAGATAAAAAAACACTTTAAATATATATTTACTAAAGGTGGGTTTAGAAGTTTTTCTTTCCTTTTTGCTGAGAAATCCTTAATAAGCTCATTAAATTGCAGTTTCTGAAGAATGACGAAGAATGTGAATGACCGTTCACCTTCAGCATTTGTTGCAGGAGAAACAAGTGTAGAGATATCAATGGAAAATACAAACAATTTAGTTTTTAATCTTGATGCTTGTGCTTGCCATGGTGTTGGTTCCATTTTGGATGAGTGCTTTAATATGTGTAAGTTCATCTGCTAACTTCATTTCAGTTCAGATTTGGTTGCAGAGAAACGCAGCTCTTCTGAAGACAAGGAGAGGATGGTAATTAAAAAAGCTAAAGTGTTGGTTTACAGTGTTGAATGAATTGAATTTGCAGTTAAGCTCTGCTACCGATCTATCAATCACCAGTAGGCTATAAACATGCTGGATCACGGCCTGATCTGTATTCAAGTGCTTTTTAAGCTTTATCTGAAGTTGAGAGCCTAATCTGTAGCCGACACTATTGGAGAAATTAGTTTTTGTTGTTGCTTCAAAAATATCAAACCCATATCAGAACAATTGTCAGCAAACCTTAGAATATGAATATTAGAATATGAATCTTGCCTCACAGCAAGAAGGTTGCTGGTTCGAGCCTCGGCTGGGTCAGTTGGCGTTTCTGTGTGGAGTTTGCATGTTCTCCGTGTGTTTGCGTGGGTTTCCTCCAGGTGCTCTAATTTCCCCCTCAAGTCCAAAGACATGCGGTGTAAGTGAATTGGATTAACTAAAGTATGAGTGTGTGTGTGTGTGTGTGTGTATGAATGCAAGTGTGTATGGGTGTTTCCCAGCACTGGGTTGTGGCTGAAAGGACATTCGCTGTGTAAAACATGGAAACTGGAATTGTTGGCGCTTCATTTCGGTGTGGCAACCTCTGAAGAGACTAAGCTGAAAGTAAATGAATGAACGAATGAATATTGCCCAGGATAACCTCAACCATAACAAACAGTTATAATATTACCAGGATCTGCTTCTAACTATACTTTTTAAGTTTTAGGGTTAGGCTTAAAATAAGGTTTAGGGTTTATTATTACATTTAAAGTAATTACAAACTTTTCACTGGCAGAATTTCACAAGCACAATGCATTTATTTCGTTATAAATCCATGCAATCAAATTCACTGAACAGACCATTAGATATTAGCTTGGTTTAAAAGTGACTTCTGAGTGAACTGTGCTTCATACACTGCTATAATATTGAGTCAATAGTATTGACAAAAAAAGAAGAGCCCTAAGCAAGTAGAATAATCTGCTAGCACTACAGTGCAATAGTATGCTAATCAGCTAACAGCATGCTACAACTGCTCGATGTTTAGCTTGTGTGGTACTTGGATAAATATTGAGTGACTATTTTTAGCCTATGTTAAAGATTGTAATAAATCTGAAACAAAATAAATAAAGATGAATATATAATAGAGCCAGTCTACAGTATTAAAGTCGTCAGTGTACCGCCTTAGTGTTTTGTAGCAATTGCTTCAGGTTAACAGTAGAGCGCAATATCTTTTTACATAAACCTAAGATGACCTGCTGTGCACTCAGAATGTTCAGGAGTGCTTCTTAAACTGTGCTAGTTAAATATTTAGTCTGTTTGGTAAAGTTAGTTCTTCTGGGACAGAGGCAACTCAGTGGAGCGCTGATTAGCGTGGGTGTAACGGTGGTTAGCATCCAAATCCGCATAATGGAGGCGTACAAAACTAGCAGGGGGTGAACTTTAATGCTAGACATCTGATTTCATTTTTTTTTTCTGATTTCAAGGCACAGAGTTACACCCACAATAGTTCTGTAAAATAAAAGCTTAGTTAGTATTTCATTGTAAACATCTCTCTCTCTCTACTTTTATGAAAATGAACTATGGTTTTATTATAGTAAAAGTGTAGTGGTCATGCCTATTTGAAGCATTGATTATCAATTGTAAAACAACAGTTGTACAACAAACACCAAGGTTAAACTGTGATTTTATTGTTAAACTTTAAGTTAGCTATCATTATTTAGGGCTACTATAATTTTTTCATTTGTTTTGATTTATTTGTTTTAAAATAATATACCATAAACTATGGTTCGTACGATTAATTTGTGTTTATCATCAGTGTTGGGTACGTTCCTTTAAAAGAGTAATTAGCTATAGTTACTAATTACTTTTCACAAATAGTAACTGAGTTAGTAACTGAGTTACATAATTATAAAAGTAACTAATTACCAGGAAAAGTAACTATTGCGTTACTTTTTAAAAAAATCTAATGTCAAATGACTATAAAATAAATATAAAACATTGTACACTAATCTATACTATTTTAATGTTGTTGTGGGACAATGTGAGAGACAATCATCAAATTTAACACAGACTATCATTATAAATATTAGCATTACTATAGTTGCACAATAAAACACTATAGAACTTACAGATATTAGATATTATTTAGTTTAATTCTGTCTGAGTAATAAGTGTTTGCGGCAAAGAAAAATCAAGTTTTAGCTGCTTTGCGTCGTGGCTTCATCTCCTCCTTTGGTAGCAGAGCTCACGTTATCACCTGCATTCTTAGCCAATAGAGGTGCTTCATTAGAGTAGAATTACTTGTCACCGACACAGAGAGACATTTTTTTCTTGGGCATAAGTTGCACGATGCATAAACATTCTTGCCTTTCACCTCAATGAGGGAAAAGTAGGGATTATATTTCCAGTTACAAAAGCTACCTTTGAACTTGTTGGATTTGCCATTGTTCTGACTGCTGGTCGTTGGTGTGTGCGACTGACTGTGCGTGTGCTTGTGTGCAGTGTTGGACAAGCTACTTGAAAAATGTAGTGAGCTAAGCTATTAACTACTCTACTTAAAATGTAGCTTAACTACACTAAAAGCTACCCTCTGGAGAATGTAGCAAGCTAAGCAAAAAGCTACACTGAAAAAAATGATGTCTGCAAAACTGTTGCAAACAATTTATTTGTGTTGAATTTAAACAAACAAATTAAGTTTAATAAAATTCTACTTAATTTGTTTGTTTAAATTCAGCACAAATATATTGTTTACAGCCACTTAACGTAAAAATGTTGAGTAAATCCAAGGAATCATCTCTGAATGATTTTTTTCAGTGTACATGGAAAAGTAGCTTAGCTACATGTAAGCTATTTTTCCAATTTTCATTTTTAAATCGAAGCAACTTAAATCCAAGTCAATCATATCTTAGTGATTAATAAAACTGTCAATGAAATATATGAGACATAATTGTTCAGTTCAGTTATTTATTGCAAATAATATGCTGTACTAAACAGAAACAAATGGTAGTATATAACAGCAAAAACAAAAAAAATACAATAAAACCAGGTGTTACACATTTAAAATACTATAGTCATTGATATTAAAGGGAAATATTTAGGAATAAGCATTATATTGTATATATATTTACAACTCTTCATTCATGAATTACACTACATAATGTAGTATCATTAGTAACTATTATGAACTAATAGCAATTACCATAGCATACTTTAGCCTTTACTACAAACTATATATATATATATATATATATATATATATATATATATATATATATATATATATATATATATAGAGAGAGAGAGAGAGAGAGAGAGAGAGAGAGAGAGAGAGAGAGAGAGAGAGAGAGAGGTGGCAGTAACGCACCAAAAAGTTTGTTGTCGACCATCGTAAAAAGGAAGAAGAAGAAATCGTCATTCTCGCCACCATATGAATTTACTTTCATCAGCTAGACACCAGCCTCACAGCTCTGTGAATGTCAGTTTCATCACTTATTGATCCGCGATTGGTAAATGTAGCTTGTGTGGACACTACTGTGTTACTTGACTAAATAATAGCTTAGCTACTGAAAAGCTAGAGATTTAGAAAGTAGCGACGCTACCGCCAATGATGAAAATGTAGTCTATCTAAACCAGTCATCATGTTCTCAGTTACATCACATTCACAGACACACCAATCATCATCACTGGTTGGTTATGTGTCCCGCTCCAGCCCCGAACACACACACACCCACACCGGAAAGAGAGATCCTATGGCTGGCTGAGAGAGAGTTGCTGCTCGCATAAAAACCATTTCAGTGTTCTAGTAATGTGCATTTTATTGTCAGTAACGGTAACGGTGTTGTAACTGGGGAAACATTAATTCAATTGATTACTCGTTACTGAAAAAAGTATTGCCGTTAGTAACGCCGTTTACTTAAAGGGCCGTTATTCCCATCACTGATTATCATGGTTTCTCTACAGCTGGATGGTTGTGGTAAAACCGTGGTCAGCTATCATAAAGGTAAAGCAAAGCTTTCTGCTTTTCCAACCATCAGGCAACCAATATTTGCCTTTCTTTTGTTCACATAATGAAAATGGACAGAATCAATGGAAATTTTCATTGAATCAATATTCCAATTTCGGCCTGTTTTTAAAGGAAGGAAGATTGCCTAAGACAGGGTCATGGGTTTAATCGGCATAACCGACTGAGAAAAACCACCGGAGGAAGAAAAGCAGAGAACAGAACACTATCAAGATCACTAAATGATTCTAGCTGTAAGAAAAAAACCCAGTCTGATTGCCCAGGGCGCTGCTCCTGATCAATAGTGAGGAGATGGGTAATAAGAAGTGATCTGTGCTGCTACTGAGCTCAAGCGAGGGGAAAGCGGATCTCAGCGAGCCTTGTTCTAGTCTGATGAAATAGAGGAAAATGGCTGACATCCTCATATCAAAAATGCATGTGATGAATCCGTGCATGAAGACAATTATAGAAGCATGGGTTACTGCAAGAGGAACAAGGCTATGAGCAAGAAACACATCATACACACAGGTGCACACAGTCTCTTGTAATACAGCAATGTCTAATTGATTTTTAGAAGCCGTCTGCTGTTCCCTTTACATCTTAGCTTCTTTAATTAACGATGTGTTTCTGTTTTGCATTTTTAGATTTCTTATTGTATACATGGATGAATATTTAAAGCAATCATTGGGTTTATTATATGTGACAATATATGTACTATGCCCGTAGCCAGGGGGGGTTCGGGTGGTTCAAACGACCCACCCCCATGACCAAAAGGTCCAGAATTTGTTCTTTTAATTATTTTATGTAGTTTAAAAATATATATATTTCATAATAAAGAGTAATTTTAAATAACTATGGCAAGTAATTTGAATCCCATGCAGTCACAATAATGTGACGTGAGTCACGTGAAATAACCCACCGAGCGGTAACATTGAGTAATGATATGGGTCGAAAAGAGACGGAATAGAAAGCAGGCAGCAGGGTCATTGTCGCAAAATATTGAACATATGTTCAAAAAGACTGCATAAAGGGTAAGGCTAACGTTACTTACTTCCTAATAGATGAGAATCTGTCGCTACCATGAGGTTCTGGACTAACTGGCCGCATTAGCCGGGACGTCCTATATATTGGGCATTATTGATTTGTCCCGTGACCTCCCATTTTTGAAAATACCTGTCTAATGAAGGTTTTAATACCAAGAAGAGTCCTCATCCGTCAACTGTGACTTCATAGCAAAGGTCGCTAAGCCTGTCACATCTGTGTTAACACTCTTGAGGCTGTTTACACTGATCACTACATTCGTTTTATTCTGATCGGATATAAATCAACAATTCAGAAGGTTGTCTGGGATGCATTCCAGACGAAACTGGACGGGTCTAATTAATCAGTTTTAGAACCAATTTACCTGGAGAAAATCTGACCTGTGTCTGTTTAGAGAAACACCTGTAGGTGAACTTTTACAGCCAAAAAGTGCAAAATTATATTGAAAACACACCTATTATAAACATAAAACATGTGTTAATGAACAAAAAAAAGATTTTCGCATGCCATATTATATGAAAATGTGTGAATAATAATGTCTGTTTGAATATAAATCACCTATTAAATATTCAAGCATGTGGTGCTATGATGAACAACCACTAATACAATCTGAATATATTTAAAAAAGTACTCTAAAAGTTAAAATAATTATTATTAATATTGTGCATATTGATTATCACAACATATTGCAGTATTGAATATTGCTAAATGTCTACCTCTACGGGAAGTCCCCATAAAAATTAAATATGATAAAAATGAAACATAATAATAATGTCGTGTGTGTTTGGACTGACAAAATGTGCACATGATCTTAGTAAGCAACTTGACAAAACAGTCAATATTTTAGGTACTGCAAAAAGCATGCACATAATTCCAGAAGACAAGCTAATCAAATATAAAATGTAGGGAAAAAAATGCAAAAAAGGTCCACTTCTGGAGAAAAAAAAAACCCTTTCACTAGGCTGGCTACGGGCCTGTGTACAATATATCAGCATCAATATTGCAATGTGAATCATGATTAGAATTTACCAGGAGCCACAGTTGAAAATATATAGTACATAATTTGTGGAGTCATTGTAAAGTATAACCATAAATTTACCATTTATTTACATATTTGCATGTGTTTTTATGATCTGTGATTAAGCATTTCAAACCAGTTCAAAGCATTCTGGCACAAGAAATTATAATGTTTGTAGCTTTAAGAAAGAGACGCCCAAAACTAGGGCCCGCAGACCAAAGTTGGCCCATGGTAACCTTTGATTTGGCCCGCTATCCCATCTGAGAAGGAAGGAAGAGGGATTTAGATGAATGGTTTAGAGCAGGGGTGCCCAAACTTTTTCTTATGTGGGTCGAAAGTAAACATGCCAAACTGTATTACATAAAGTTTTCATGAGTAATTTCCTAATTTACTTGCTAATATTTAAAAATAACTACAAAACATTTTTTAAACTATATTAACTAATGCACAATACAGTATTTAAAAAAAAATATAATGAACTTATTCCAGTAACAGCATAAACAATCTTAATAACATCAATGTTAAATACATTAAGCTACACCTGCCTTTGCCTTGATTTGCTTGTTGATGTCTTGTGCATTGTCCTCTGTATGTGAGTGACAGTATTTACATTTTAAACAATCATTTACAAAACAAAACACTGTCAAACTCTGTCACTCTGTCAAATATAATCGTCCATTCTTTGTCTGTTCTCATATGGGATGGTGGGCCAAATCAAACATTAGCATGGGCCAACTTTGGCCTGCAGGCCCCAGTTTGGGTATCTCTGGTTTAGAGACTGTCATTTAAAACCTAATGTAACCTTTTTTTTTTAGTTTGTTTTATTGTTAGAAGCTGATTAAAATTAAATGTTTAAATTAAATATTGTAAATTAATCAGATTTAGCTTAAATGTACATACTGTCACCTGATGGATAGAGGATAATGCAGATACTTTGGTGAGCAAATCAAGGCAATGGCACATTCCTGACTAGTTAAATTCAACTGTTCTTTTTAAAAGTTATGCTGCATTTATTAATGTAATTTAAAGTAAAGTTTTTATTTATTTTTTTATTTTTTTAAATAATATTAAATTTGTTAGGAAATTACCCATGGCAACTTTAATGTAATATAGTTTGGTATATTTGCCTTCGGCCCACGGCTCATAGTGATATTTGGTTTTTGGCCCTTCATACGAACATTTTGGGCACCCCTGTTTTACGCACTCCCTTACAAAACCATCCCAATCAATCTAGAATTATGAATTCTATCCAAATTGAGCCATTCATTTTATCTGGTCAAAGTATACTCAATATCACAACATGTATTGCAGAAATATTAAACATCGCATAGTGAGATTTTTCCAATATCATGCAGCTCTAACATGAACCCATATGAATTATGAGCAAATTTAAAAAATATGAGATAGTAATATATTTTATTGGCTGTGATATTAAGGCCAAAGCCCAGAAGAAGCTGTGGCATGGCAAAGCTGATTTTTCAACAGCCAACTCTCAGCAGACAGAAATCTTTGAATTATGTTGATTAAATCAATAACAAAAAAAACATTTTGATCATTTATACTATATTTGATAAATAAATTATTATTTCTCTAAATAAATCATTAAATGGTGCTGTACCCAAAATAATGGTATGTAATTTTATACTTTTAGTGTTCTTTGAACATTTTTTAATATATGTAAATCTGGATAATCAATTCTAGAAATAGCTTAATCTTGAAATCCTACGTTTCATGTCAACTGTTGTTGTGTAAAACCATATATGCATGCATATATATACAGCATATACACACAAACACACACACACAAAACATCAGCACTTGTCACTCCTGGCACAAACCCTGATGAAGGCTTTGGCACTACAAATCCGCATGTAATCCCAGTCGGCTACACAGCTTACCTGCCACTTTTTAATATAGTAAGTATTTACTGTAGTTCTGCCATGGTGACCGGCCAATTCAATCCCATTACTCTGCGCCCAGATTTGAGCTGGCGAGCACAGATAAAACTCTATCTCCTCAGTTAATTACTCTTTACCACTGCAATCAGTGCAGGAGTGGCAGCTTGTTAAGATACAGAAAGAGAGACAGAGAGCAGACAGACCCGTCTTTACGCAGATGAGCAAATGTACAGACACACACACACACACACACACACACACACACACACACACACACACACACACACACACACACACACACACACACACACTCACACACACACACACACACACACACACACACACACACACACACACACACACACACACACACACACACACACACACACACACACACACACACACACACTATGGCAAGCAGTTTTAACATTTAATCTATAAAAAATACTACTTTCTGTTTTCATGCAGCTAGAACTCTTTTTTGTATACAGTAACTTTTCCATTAATTAATTATTCATTAGCTGCTAGAACTTACTCTGTACGTATAACACTTGAATACTAGTACTTATTCATTAGATATGAAATATTATTAGATCTTATTAATGGGATACTACTATTTTACAAGCAGTTATTCATAAAATACTTCTATTTTCGATTGTAACTAGTAACTTAGTGCTTCCCACACATAGACTTTACTTGGGCGGGCCGCCCAGGTATATTAACGGCCGCCCAAGTATTTAGAACATTATTTCGTATTAAACACATTGGCCTTATTTAAAAAAATCTACTTTTTTAATGTTCCGATTATGATCATTTTTAGAAATATTGTCCGTTTTTATGAACTTTTCTGTCATTTATTTCTCATTTGCTGGTTATTTTATCAATTTGATGATGTCTATATATTACATACAGTTGAAGTCAGAATTATTAGCCACCCTTTGAAGTTTTTTTCTCTTTTTTAAATATTTCCCAAATTATATTTAACAGAGCAAAGAAATTTTCACAGTATGTCTGATAGTATTTTTTCTTCTGGAGAAAGTCTAATTTGTTTTATTTCGGCTAGAATAAAAGCAGTTTTTAATTTTTTAAACACCATTTTAAGGACAAAATTATTAGCCCCTTTAGGCAAATTTTTTTTCAATAGTCTACAGAACAAACCATCATTATTCAATAACTTGCCTAATTACCCTAACCTGCCTAGTTAACCTAATTAACCTAGTTAAGCCTTTAAATGTCACTTTAAGCTGTATAGAAGTGTCTTGAAAAATATCTAGTAAAATATTATTTATTGTCATCATGGCAAAGATAAAATAAATCAGTTATTAGAGATGAGTTATTAAAACTATTATGTTTAGAAATGTGTTAAAAAAATCTTTTCTCTGTAAAATAGAAAACGGGGAAAAAATAAACAGGGGGGCTAATAATTCTGACTTCAACTGTAGGCTATTTTATATACATATCTAAAATGCTTTGGCATTCAAGTTTGATTTGAACTTGAAAGAGAGAACAAAGCAGATTTTACTTGTCAGTGGGTGCACATGGCTCCTGAATAGCATAAAAGTATTTCTTTTTTTAACAGTTTTTTTTTACTTTAACCCATTGAAATGTCATAATAAATACAATTAATATTAAAAATGAAATAGTTTTGTTTGTCGCATATAGCTAATTATTTATGTGATGTGGGTAAATGGTGTGTTTCAATCCGGCTACCACCGCAAGTATATTTCAAACCTGTGGGAAGCACTGCGTAACTATATGCCAAAATGAACAGCAGCCGTTAAATTTCTCACTGACTTTTATGGCTTTTATTATCTGTCACTGACATATAAACTAGCCTAGAATATACAGTATAAATTATTCACACCCTTAAATACAAGTACAGGGATATCCTGCACAAAAACTTTCTTCACAGTGCTCAGGACCTCAGACTGGGCAGAAGGTTTACCTTTCAACAAGATAATGACCCTAAGCACTCAGCTAAAATAACAAAGGAGTGGCTTCACAACAACTCGGTGACTCGGTTTTTGAATGGTCCAGCCAGAGCCCTGACTTAAACCCAATCGAGCATCTCTGAAGAGACCTAAAATGGCTGTCCACCAATGTGTATCATCCAACCTGACAGAAGTGTAGAGGATCTACATGTGATATTTCAGTTTTTCTTTTTAAAATAAATCTGAAAAATGTCAAAAGTTCTGTGTTTTTCTATCAATATGGGGTGCTGTGCGTACATTAATGAGGGGGAAAAATGAACTTAAATGATTTTAGCAAATGGCTGCAATATAAAAAGAGTGAAAATTTTAAAGGGATCTGAATACTTTCCATACCCACTGTATATCTAGTATTTATTCTATATTTGTATACACGAGAATTATTAGTAGTTAATGGAATAAATAACAGTATATCTAAAATATGTCCAAGTACCCTGTAAAAAATACTATGTTTGATAGAATAGATGTTAAAATTTATTACACACACATATACTTACGGAACATGTAATCAGAACAAGTAGTTTATTAGATCTGTAAATAATTTCTCTTTATGAGCTATGGGACCCACAAGGATTTACAGTTCAATTAATAACATCATTAAAGTCTCACATGATCCCATAATCCCGCATGGAGCCAATAAGTACTCAAAGGTCGTGATACAGATGACTGAATGTGTCCGAGTGCAAGAAAGCTAAGGCTGTGCTGTTTTTATGTCAGCTCTATTATGTCATTACTGTACATTGCAGCTGTTTTTGTCCGGTAGCTACAATAAATGACTGCTGTGGTCAATGGGGCTGTTTTTCAAATGGGTCTCCAACCATAATGGCTACACTCAGCTTCGGTGCAAGTTTCTGAGTGGGAGTAAAACCTTAGGTGGTCATTGAAGGTTCAATAATTCAAAGGTCTTAAGTGATGGGTATATATTGCATTTATACCATGATTAATGCATATTAATGTGTCTGTCAATATTTTTCAACAATAGAACATGCCACTGTTTGAAAAATCCAGAATTCCACAACTCTGTACTGTACTGTAAGAAAGAACGTAAATGAATAAATAGATCCAAAAAGAGATCAGTGTAAGACTAGTCTAATTAGTCTAAGATCATAGTTAGTCCCTCATGATACATGCCAAATACATGCTTATTTAACACAGAGACAATCAAAGAAATGCAAGTATCCTGATTAATTAAATTTGCAAAAACTGAAATTGTGAAGAAAGAAGAAAGAAAGAGATCAGTTCAGACCACAGAGAAACATTCATTTGAAAGGAAAAAGTAATTTAACAAATAAAATCGAATTCAATAATAAAATTACTTTATATGTGCACACACACAAACACACATATACAAAACAAATATATATATATATATATATATATATATATATATATATATATATATATATATATATATATATATATATTTAAGAATAAAAATAAAGAAAGAAAATCAAGCTAAAAATAGTCTAATTATTAAATGAAACTCTAGGCGCAAAGTCTAAAGTGCATGGCACAAAAGCATTAAGGACGTGTCCGAATCCACTTTTGCTATTTTAAGGACGGAAAAAAAACGCTTTGCACCGTGGCGCATGGTCTAACAGGGTTGTGTTTATTCTCTTAATGAGATATGGGTGTGTTTTTAGCATAACGGGCATTAAACCAATCAGAGTCTCATCTCCCATTCCCTTTAAGAGTCAGTTTGCGTCGCACCATGGGGCATTTGCTATTTACATGGCGGATTTTGCAAGTGGAAAAATGGAATGCTTTACTAGCAAGATAAAGAATGAGCCTCCTCCATTCGGCCTCTTAACTTTTTACTTTACTCCTTAACTTTCGTGGATAAGGAAATGAGGCAACTGCTACATTCTTACATTTTACAGACGTTTCTCTTGTCTTATTTCTATGTTTTGTATTCTGTCTTTTTATTTTTTAACTTGTCTTGTGTACAGCACTTTGGTCAGTCTTGTGACTGTTTTTAAATGTGCTCTATGTAAATAAATTGAACTTGAACTTATTCCACTGAAGACATCCATTAGCCTAAATATTTAATTTAGTTTGTTAAGCGCAAAGATTTGTTTCAAAACTATTTCTAAATTCAGTTTTAATAACCAGCAAAATTAAAAATGAACAATAATAATTGAGTGTGGTAAAAAAAATAAATCTAAGTTATGTCCAAACACATGTCCTATTCTTATGCCTTATGATACATAAGTCTCTAAAACTCGACAGATAGACAAATCTAAACTTGTTTATATAAAAAAAAAATATATATATGCATATAATAAATAATAATAATAATAATAATAATAATAATCATAATCATAATCATAATCATAATGATCATAATCATAATAACAATAACATAACAATCTTTTTTTTTCAAATGTAAAGATATTTATGTATTGCTGTACATCCTGTGTCTGTTAAGCAATGTGTAAGTGTTTGGACCTGCAAAGGCGCATAACTAACACGTTCTGCGCATTTCAGTTACTCAAAATAGCTATGCAATTAACACCTCCTTTTTAGACCCATGAGTCCACAAAGTGGCGCAAATGGATTTGCTATTTAAGCAACGTGGTGCAAAACGTAAAAACTAGGGTTGCGCTGGTCTGAAAATAGCAACAAATTGCGCCATACACATCTTGCACCAGGTGTATGATAGGGTCCTTAAACTTAAAACTAAAATATTGCAACTAAAATGAGAAACTTTTTGTTTGCGTGCTCCAGCATTGTTACTGTTGCTGTAATTTTTAGCAAATTTTAAAAGCTAAAACAAAACAACACACAAAAATTAAATAGATGTGACAGACATTAAAAAAGCATTAGCTAACAGAAATAAATGTTGAAGTGCAAGAAAGACTAAAACTTATGGGTATTTATAAATAAAAAATACACAAAAAATAAAGCATATAAAATTTATAAAACTACAAATTCTACAAAAACAGGAAAAATAACAATAAAATATTTTTATAATTGAATAAAAATAGTATGTTTTAAAATATTTATATATAATAATTAAAAATATATATAAAAATAAATCTTTAATAATTTGTATTTGTTATAGTGGCAGCTCATTTGACTGACACAAGGAACAGGAGAAGTGTGGTGGAGACTCAGAGATAGAGGTAATTATAAATATACAGTCTGTAATGCATTCATAAGTGGAGCATCTGATGGGCAAGAGGGTGTTTAAAAGCCCTGTGTGTTTACAGTTTCCATGAAAACTGCCTTGGGCCCCTCAAACAGACACACACAGACCCTCACGACGCACATCAAACACACATCATCACAAGTGCAGTGCAATCGGGAAAGCACAAACGAATGCATGCTTTTTCTTTTCCCAGCTTTCAAAGCTCATTGTGTTATATCTGCATTTCAGAGAATGAGGTTTGATGAGAGTAAATGAGTGGCAACAACTGTCCTTGCAGCACCAGCAGCTCATTTCGACAAACGCCTTTGTAGTTCTTCAGCCATTTCGGTGTTGACTTTTGCTTATATGCGGTGAGCAGCACTGGTACATATGTGTTCATTTGTTAAAAAGATATTGTTATAAGTAAAATAAAAGTTTAAATTTCTTGTTAATTTACTCACCCTCAGGTCACCCAAGATGTGGGAGACTTTCAGTCAAATAAAAATGTACAATGTTTATTCTGCTAGCACACAATTTTATTCTTTAGGTAAGCAATTAATCTGTGCTTGGGTTATTACACTAACATAAATGTTTGTTTTGGTAACCTTCAATTAAAGTTTGACCATTTGCTTCTGCATTTGGAATGGCATTGCTTCTTTGTTGATCTCAGTTCAGACAATATTCTTAACCACGCCCCTCTTACCATTAATTTGCTATGAGGGAATGATGCGCAAAAAGAAAGCCCCGCCCCTACCCAATATTCTGTTTCAGTACAGCAACATATTGAAATAAGTCTCAGCAACTTCTGGTTCATGCTGGCTTTTTAATTCACACAGAGAATTTAATCCTCTAGCATGGCGAGCAGACAACAGGCCATACACATATTACGTTTTCAAATGAAGACTACAATGCTTCATTTCTATTCTAAATTAATGCAGAGTGTGCGCATACTTTACACAATCATTAGAGCGTGACTGGTTGAAAAGTTAGCTCGCATCATTATTATGTGAATTGTTTTTATGCGAATATATATACATGTAAATAATTTGTGCACATGTATTTTGTTTTATGCGAGTGAATGTTTTGCCTATGCATGTGTACATAATGTGTTTTGCGTGAAATATTATTGAGACTATATCCATATTAATGTTCTACTGAAGAAAAAAATTAACTTACTATCCTTCGGCTTAGTACTTGATTAATCAGTGGTCACCACAGTGGAATGAACCAATTACTCAATTCATCAATAGTGCATGAATTAGGGAAACCGGAGGACACAGCTAACACGGGGAGAACATGGAAACTCCACACAGAAATGCCACCTGGCCCAGCCAGGACTCAAACCAGCAACCTTCTTGCTGTGAGGCAACAATGGTAACCACTGAGCCAAAGTGCCACTCCTGAAAGTAAATAAATTAACTTAGTTTTTTCCTTGAGCAATCCAGGCAGGCAGCACGGTGGCTTATGGTTAGCACTGTCGTCTCACAGCAAGAAGGTCACTGGTTCGAGTCCGGCTTGGGCCATTTGGCATTTCTGTGTGGATGAGTGTGTGTAAATGAGAGTGTGTTTGAGTGTTTTCCAGTAATGGGTTGCGGCTGAAAGGGCATCTGCATTCCGTAGTGGCAACCCCTGATAAATAAGGGAAGGAAAATATTTGAATGAATGAATGAATGAATGAATGAATGAATGAATGAATGAATGAATGAATGAATGAATGAATGAATTAATGAATGAATGAATGAATGAATGAATGAACAATCCAGGCAAGAAGAACAGCATACTTACAGGCATACTTCTCAAGTTCACAATTCTATTCACAATTGCAAATATTTTTGGTATTACGAATTTTACAAGTAGAAATGTTATGGTTACATATGCAAATAAGGCTTTGTTTTATTAAAATATGTGCTAATTCGCATACATTTTCTAGCACAAAAGTCTTAAATTGGTCAGGTTAAAAATTCTTAATTTTTTTTAGATATGTATTCTAAATTTGATTTTGGAAATATCTTCAAAAAATACAGTCATAGTTGTTTTTTGAACAAAATGTAAATAACCAGGCCAATTATATAAGACCAAATCCCTCAATAAAAACCATCATAATATAGATTTGAATAAAACAGGCATGCTGAAGTAAGACCTATGGCTAGAGAAGAGAAAAAAAATATTTTGATGAAAAAGGCCTTTAAAATATGTATTGTAATTGAAATCTACCAACAAACTGTTAAAGCGTGACAGACAATGTAGATGTTGGATGCTTTCTTTACATTCGACTAAGCCAAAAAAAACCCAAAAGCTCAAAACTGACAGGCGCATAAAAAATCTGTGTTTTTGCCTGCAGTGTCTGGCCTTAAAGTGCATGCGTATATAGCCATGGCTGATCTCTCTCTAGTTTATATTCACTAACAATAATCAAGCAGAGAGCACACAACCCGGTCAAGTCACCTTTCTGCTCCTCTTGTGTTTCCTATTCATGTCAATTATATCAGATTGGGCTTTCATTAGGCAAAGCCAAGGCCAGGAAGACAAATCTCATTGAACAGAATAATGTTTCCTACATGAGGACGCCCACACCAAAACACTGCCTATGCTGGCAAATGGCTCAAATCCAATTTGTTATAGTTGTAGTCATCAGCGCAGGGCAAAATGCATCTGTTAAAGGGACAAACTGCCTAACATTTGCGAATAATTTACTGACCCTGTGGTTGCGTAGTGTCCTGAATTATTATAAAAAAAAAGTCATGTTTTGTGCTGTATTTCATCTTTTTCACTATTGCTGAGTCTAATCACTGGTGGCCAATCATGTCAGAATATTCTGATGAATAAATTTACCATCCAATCACATTTGCATATCACTTAACTTGCAGTTAGAAAAGGTGAAATAACTGACTATATCTCAGATAATAATAATAATAATAATAATAATAATAATAATAATAATAATAATAATAATAATAATAATAATAATAATTTGCTGTTTTGAAAAAATACAGGAACAGGGAAAATAAACACAAACATTCATTGAATTTAAATAATAATAATAAATAATAACAACCAAAACACTGACATGAAAATGACTTCAGTACTGTTATTGTTATCTAAAACTAAATTAAAACATTTTGTGCTTAAATGTGCTTTATTATTGTCACAATCACCAGCAATCCAGGCTTGTAGATTGCTGGGAATCATTCACTTTCACTAAGGACCACAAATCTATCACCATATGGACTACAAAGCCTGTCATGCACCACACACTCACACCTGTTCCGGTTTTCCACTGTGCTAACACACACAGCTGAAGCTGTTCAGAACTGATAACATGGACTTTAAAAGCAGCACAGACACACACACACACACACACACATACACACACACACACACACACACACACACACACACACACACACACACAAGTGGGTGTGTCTGTGCTGAGAGTCTTGTTTAACTGTATTGTGAACATTACGATGCATTTCCTTTGCTTTTCCTTACAGTGTTTGACCCTTGCTTTGTTTTGTTTGTTTACGTTGCTTGCTGCCTGTTCTGACTATTCGCCTGTTCTTTGACCATGACTTTGGATTTCTCTGCATGTACCTGTTTGACCCTGTTGATCATTGCCTACCTGACCTTTATAGATAAACTGCACATGGATCCTCAACCCTGTTGTCAGCATCCATCACATGACAATTAGCTTATTGGAATGCTATTTAAAAATTAAAACCATAATAATAATGACAAAAGCACAAAAAAAATTGTTAAAACTAAAAGTACTAAAATATAAACAAAAACTGAAGTAAAATGTATATATAACAATTATATATACTGTAATATTATATAAATAATACAATTATTATTATTACTATTATTATTATTAATATTATTGCTATTATTATGGGCGACACAGTGGCTCAGTGGTTGGCACTGTTGCATCACAGCAGGAAGGTTGCTGGTTCGAGTTCTGGCTGGACCAGTTGGCATTTCTGTGTGGAGTTTTCATGTTCTCCCCGTGTTGGCGTGGGTTTCCTCCGGGTGCTCTGGTTTCCCCCACAGTCCAAAGACATGCGCTATATGTACATTGAATAAACT
>LR812529.1:23309737-23349737 GCA_903798195.1 Danio kyathit | reverse complement strand
TCTTTGTGCTTTGGGTTTAGTCATCTTCCTCAAAATCATGAGCCAAAACCAGACCCAGATAATCACATAGTCAAAGCAAAACTTATTCAGACACCTTCATTTCTTGCATTCGCCATAACACAGTGTCAGATAACTATGATAGAAAATATGTCATAGATTACAATCAACCAAAAATAATTCTATCACTATTTACACAACAATCTTTGATGGTCATCCTGAACTTAAATGACAGCCTGTAGTGTCTGCTGTCAACCAGGGGTGTGTCTCGGCTGGACCAGTTGGCATTTCTGTAGTTTGCATGTTCTCCCCTTGTTCACGTGGGTTTTCATCCGGGTGCTCCAGTTTCCCCCACCGTCCAAAGACATGCGCTGTGAGTGAATTGATTTAACGAAACGGGCCATATATTATTGTATTCGTGTGAATGTGTGAGTGTATGGGTGTTTTTTAGTACTGGGTTGAGGCTGCAAAGGCATCTGCTGCGTAAAAGATAAGCCAGAATAGTTGGCAATTCATTCCGCTGTGGCAACCCCTGATAAATAAGGGACTAAGCCGAAGGAAAATAAATGAATAAATGAACCAGGGGTGTGTTTCCAAAAACCATGGTTAGCCATTGATTTGTTGTTTCCTAAATTCGTGGTTACCTGTGGTTGCAACTACACCTCTAGTGCTGTAGTTACAAGCAAAGTTCCTAGTTGTGTACTATTCCGAGTTATCCCCCCTATGCCCGATTCTTTTAGAACATTCCAACATCCACTTTAAATGATTAATAAAAAATGCTTAAATATATCTCATTATATTATCTCAAAGTCATTATTTTACAGTTTTAGCGAACCTCAGATTGACAATTGTGCTCCCTTTATAGTGCACTAATAAAATCATTTACGCCATTTTGAACGCAGCCGTGGCACAAACCAAAAGCCATAGGTCACAGGTGTCAAATCCAGTTCCTGAAGGGCTGCAGCTCTGCACAGTTTAGTTCCAACCCTGCTTCAACACACGTAACTGTAGGTTTCAAACAAGCCTGAAGGACTCGATTAGTTTGATCAGGTGTGTTTAATTAGGGTTAAAACTAAACTGTGCAGAGCTGCGGCCCACCAGTAACTGAGTTTGACACCTTTGCTATAGGTTATCTCTGATTTACAAACAGAAATCTCCAAAACTTATGAAAATGTAAAACGGTTTTAGGGGCGGCAGTGTGGTTCAGTGATTAGCACTGTCACCTCACAGCAAGAAGGTTGCTGGTTGAGTCCCGGCTGGACCAGTTAGCACTTCTGCATGTTCTCCCTGTGTTCGCGTAGGTTTCCTCCGGGTCTAAATACATGTGGTATAAGTGAATTGGATGAACTAAATTGGCCGTACTGTATGAGTATCTGTGTGTAAATGTGTAAGTGTATGGGTGTTTCCCAGTACTGGGTTGTGGCTGTAAGGGCATCAGCTGCGTAAGACATATGCCGGAATAGTTGGTGGTTCATTCCGCTGTGGCGACCCCTGATAAATAAGGGACTAAGCCGAAGGAAAATGAATGAGGAAATGAAAATGGTTTTAATTTATAGTAGCCTAGCCTATTTGAATGTATCTGTACTCTTTATGACTTATAGGCAACAACATTTCTGCAGGGGTTTGAGTGTGTCAAAGTTGTAAAAGTAGACTTTTTAAATAAATAATAATAAAAAAACAGTTACTTAATACTACAGGGTATATACAGACATTTTTTAATACCTTCAAAAATACATTTTTAATACCAGCACGACTTAGAGCTGCAACTGTAATAAATATCTTTCCAAATGGAATATTGCAGATAACATATACATTTAAGTAAAGCAGAGGGATTAATCAAGATGTCACAATGGGCTTTTGTCCATAGTTTAATCAATGTCATATATGTCATCAATGTCAATAGCCACTCTTCTAAGAACAGTTCGGTACGGTTACGGTTGTTTCTCCACTGAGTCTGGAACGACGCGGCACGATTACAAACCTTTCTAAGCATGGTTAGACAATCGTGCTGGGATGCATTTCCCAAAACCATCGTTAGCCAACTAAGGTCGCAAGTTCCGTTGTTACAAACATAGTTCGTTGATTTGCTGTTTCCTGAATCCATTGTTCCAACGAACATTCGCAAACTGCGTCGCAAACTTGAGCACTTGAAACGACACCTCTGGAGCTGTAGTTAGAAACATAGTTCCTGGCTGTGTTCTATTCCCACTTATCCCCCCTATGCCCTATTCATTTAGGACATTCTAACATTCAAAGTTGGAATTATTAAAAATAAAAAAGCATTAAGGTCATCTCTCTTAGGTGTAATTTGTTTTCAAAGTATTTTTACAGTTCAGTTTTAGCGATCTTCATGTTTACAATTGTGCTCCCTTCGCAGTGCACTTTGAAAACATTGATATCATTTTGAACACAGCCTCATGGCGAAAGCTATAGGTGAGCTAATATTTAAAAGCGGAATTTATGTTACGTCTCCAAAGCTTGTGAAAACAAAAAACATAGCATACGTTAATTCTTTTATTTTATAGTGGGTTATTTATTAAGTATCTCTACTGTATATGACATGGGTCTGTTGGTTAGAACTTTCTGCTGTGGTTTGCATGTGTCAAATTGTAAAAGTAGACTTAAAAAAAATTACAAATAAATAAACAATATCCTACTTAATAAAAATAATAATAATAATCATCATCATCATTAATATTATTAATATTATTATTAAAGTAAATATATTTATAATAAATAGCCTCATTATTTATTTATATGATTTATATATGATATTAGATGTTTTAGAATTTAATGTTTTAGAATAGAATATGTAATGTTCAACTTCTCAATAATATTAGTAAAGCAAACACAGGCCCTATATGTGCCATTTACATATATTTCAATTATCATGGAAAGCGAGTGCATGTTTTTACCAAAACTAATATTGGATTTTACTTTAAATGCGTTGTTTTGTAAAACAATATAATTTGCACAAAGAAATAATGGGGTTGTTCTCTAAAGAAGTTACTCCACCCCATTTAGAGCATCATTAAATGGTTTTACGCTATAACTAACGTGGTTCAAACAATGGATCTGCGACAGAGAAACTACGGGTTTTGGAAAATACTCGTCACATAGTCCTTTTCCCAAAAGATGCATCGTAGTTCAGCTGCGAGTACATCATTGTTTGGGAAACGCACCCCTGAACTGTGCCGATAGATTCTGTGTGACGTTGCGGCTCTGTTGCCAAGCTACAGCACCGACTCACATGATATCGCTCAGGTCCCTACTCTCAACATATAAATAAATCTATTAAAAATTAGAATAAAGGCCTGCACTTAACACAAATTGAAAATTTATCTTAAAAAAAATTGGCCTCGAAAATGTAATACCCTCGTCAGGGTGACGTTTATTACTTTTAATGTCCTAAATTTTGTCTAATTTCATTTACTACCTTTTACAACCCCGCGGACACTCTGTACTAATTATAATGATTATAAAATTTCTAAATTTAAATGTAATTATGGTAACAAATATATAAAAGTAGTTTTTTTCCTAAGTTTGAGCTATTGTAACTGGTTTTAACGTGTTAGAAAAAAATATGGAATATTCTTAATAATGTTTGTAAATTAAATATAGGCCATATTTGTGCCGTTTACATTATGCAATTACACATAGGAAACAAACGCATGTTATTACCAAAACTAATATTGGCATTCCTGTGTGGAGTTTGCATGTTTCCTCATGTTCCCATGGGCTTCCCCGGGTACTCCGGTACTCCGGTCCTCCACCACAGTCCAAAGACATACAGTATAAGTGAATGAATAAACTAAATTTGCCAAAGTGTATCTATGTGAATGAGTGTGTATGGAATGTTTCCCAGTACTTGGTTGCAGCTGAAAGGGCATCCACTGTGTAAAACATATGCTGGCTAAGTTGGCGGTTCAATTCCGCTGTGTCGACCCCTAATGAATAAAGGGACCAAGCCGAAGGAAAATGAAAGATCAAAATAAAAAATAGTAATAATTTTATGTTGAATTTTCTCTAAAGAATTTGTTAACTTCGCCCCATTTGCATCATTTAAAGCAGCATTAAATGCATCATCAAGTATAACTAACATGGTTCACACAAAGTATCTGTGACAGACAACTATGGGAAACACTTGTCACTACATCGTTTATTTCCAAAGCGATACACAGTACTATGGTTGTTCAACTGTGAGTTTTGTCGTTGTTTGGGAAATGCATCCCTGATTGATTTAAACATGAACTTCAATATTTTCCCTCCAGCTTCTTGGCTTCCTGTTGGTTTTAGTCACTGTATGAAGATTTTCTGCCAAGAGTACATCACAGTTACTTTATTTTGCTATGCCCACTCCTTTAAATGAACTACCACAGCGAAAAAAAAATTACAAATAAATTTGGTGTCTGAATCATTTTTTGCTTTGAATCTACATATCATCCTGCAGCAGAGACGAGCATGACACTGAAAAGACTTGCATAAAAAATCTCCTGCTCACCTGACAAGCATTGTACAGCAGCTGGTGCTCGAACTTCTTGATGCCAAGAATCTGCTGAAACATCTCATACAGCTGGTCCTTGCTGAGAATGAGCTCGGAGGCGGCGCTAGCTGTCATGCGCTGCTGGTGTTTGCGTGGGTCTTCTTCTCCCCTGTAGATGGTGTCGAATTTGGCTATCCACGAGCTGAGGACCGTCTCCTTGCTCAAGCCGTCGATCTCAGGCAGGCTGCGGACACGCTTCTCGATGTGCTTTTTGAAGACTTCACGCGAGTCGTTGGCTGAGCATCCACCGCTTTGGACCATGCGGGATACGCGGTCACTTTTGAGGAACACCTGCGATTGATCAAACAGAAATACTGTTAAAGTACTAACATACTGATGAAATAGTGAGGTCTAGAGTGGACATTTGCTCAAGATTTATTTTATCAGATTTAATCTCAATTGACCAAACATCAAACAGCATTTTATCAGGAATAATTATATCCTGTCAGTCAAAAAAGGCAGATAGATATGACTAAAGGTAGTTTTTAAGCTCTGAAATGTTGCTCCAGTGGAACTGTAACGCTTTTTATTATTATTACTCAAGCATATTAATATAAACATCATTAAAAATGTAAATGAGCTAAGAATGTCAGCTTGAGTAAGGTTTTTCCTAAAGTTGTAACTGAGACTACGTTTAAAAATTGAGAAAATTAATATTTTTAAAAATTGTAATACTATTTGATATGACACAATGCATAAATGTGTATTAAACACTAATATTCAGAAGTTTACACGTGTTTGTTGTCTTCTTTCAACCATACGTGGTAAATTTTACAATATACATGTTAAACAAAAAAAAAAGATACATATAAACAGACCTTATGCCACTTCGGGATGGCGCTGAATAAATTTAGAATTCATATATCATGCATTTTGCATTCTGACGAGCTGTAAACACATGACATATGGTCATGTAAGGCTGTCTGCTTCACCAAGCTTATTAGTTTTCAATAATAAACTTAATACAAGCTTATAAATTGAAAAACAAGGGGATCTGTTTTAATCTTATAGGAAATATTGTGGCCAATCAATCACAGCAGGGGGGCTTACATATTAATGATCCTGCATAGATAATAAAACTCTATGTTTTGTTTTGATTGGCCTGTTTTTCCCAGGGATTTTACAGTCGCTATTTACATGAGAACAAGAGAAAAGATTGCCGGAGCTGCTGTGGTACCCTCATAAAAAACAATAGCTGTTTCTCAATATGCAATCTTGTTTTTTCGTATAACGTCCTCATCAACCCCGATGCGTTTTTGATATCGCACTTGAGCGCAGTACTCACTCTAGAAGTCCCAGAACTCAGTGTGGCTAAATTATGGAGGTAGGAAGCAAAGCATTTTATGTAACTATTTATTATGAAAGTTCAGACATGTAGGCCCAATCCCAAGTCTATGTTTGTACCCCTTCCTCTTGGTTCTTGAAAAAGAGTGTGAAGGGGAAGGGCTTCAAAATTGACCCCTAAGAAATGGGACAGCACTACAGCACCTGCACACGTCATTACTTACTTCCCATGAGATCGACGACTGCGACTGCTGTAGTTTTTCCAGTTGCTTTATTTTTTGGTATTTATCTTCAGGAAAAAAGGCAACGATATCATGTTATCATGAAGCTATAAAGTGGCAATAAGCTTGTAACTTTACTGTGCATTTACACAGTGGCCATATGCATCTATATAAACACACAAAAACAACATTAACATTATAGCAGACACTGTTAAAAGCTCATTCCCAGCCACTAGACTTTTCTGACAGGGTATTTGAGTGTCATTGAGAGACAGAAGTGAAAGTATGTTGTGGGATGATTATACAAGAGTTATTGTTATGAATTATAGTTTTTTTTATGTTTTTTTAAAGCTTGATGATAAAACATGAACGCCGTTTAAATGTATTAAAACATATGCTTGTTTGTTGTCAAAATCCGTAATAATGAAAAATAAATTACTAATTTGTGCATCTCCTGACTTCCGTACGCAGTCATCCTGCTTCCCACATGTTCATGTTCTCTGTTCTTGCGGTCTCCCAAGCTCATTCTTCCAAGGTAACTTGACAAGATCAGTCTCCACGAGAACACAAGTGTAGACATGGGCTGGTACTGTATATGACTCTGATGGTATGATAACCTTGGATAAAAATATCATGGTTTCATGTATTGTGATTACTGCTCTAAAATATGTTCTTTTTAAATGTCTGGGTAATAAACTAAAACTTTTTTTTCCTTTGAACACAATATATTTTATTATGAGAAACATTTGAAATATTTTGGAACAGTAAACATGTCAGGCTAAATAATTAAAATATATTATTGATTTCTGCTGTCTACATTAGTTTTAAAAACATTTCAAACAATTTCTTTACAATTTAAAACAGCATCTTTGGATATCTTTTCTGATGGAGATACTGTTGTCCAAAAAAACTACAAAAAAACCCATAAAAAATATCTTACATATACCGTAGGAATGGTTTAACAGAACACTTTGGTAGTTTTAAAACCGTGACTTTTCCAAACCACAGTATACCTTGAAACTGGTTATTGCCTCATGCCTACACAAGTCTGTTCACTGCATTCTTAGAATTGAGAAACAGCCAATGTTTAGAATTCTAAATAATGGGGTAGTGGCACATCCAGTGTTCGACCCCCTTTAGATCACATTTATTTGATGTTAACACTGTATTAACACTGTGATACTGAAAATAGTATTATTATTAAAATATTGAAATTATTATATTTTAAAATGTAACTCATCTCTTTGATTCAAACCTGTAGGTCAAGCATCCCTACTCCAGTCTTTAGTGTCACATGATCATTCAAAAACCATTTTTTACTGTTAATTTGTGGTTGAAGAAACATTTCTTTTCAGTTTTGAAAACTGTTGCATGAAATATTTTTGCAGAAGTGCTGAATAAAAAGTTTCAATTAAAATAATTTATTTGAAATAAATCCATTTGCATATCATTATTAATAAATATGACATGTATATGTTAAACATTAAAATATACTTCATAAATAAAAAAAGTTTTATCTTCCTGAGCAAAACCATTAGAACAGGAATATATAACAGTTGAAACGTGCATTACCTGATACAACAAAATAACACCTATACCATATTTGACATGTCTTTTTACATGTTGCAGTATAAGGCAAATTATTGCTCAACTTGTCATTCTCAGCAGCCCTAGATGGAACTGTGATCTGAATAAAAAGCCAGACTCAGAAAATCATAGGCCAAGGCTGCTTCTCTCAATTCCAAGCGAAGCAATTTCTCCGAGTTCAAAAGCATTGGCTGCAGGTCAGCGCAACCTTGTTAAACGGCTATCAAGACACTTGAGAAATACTTTGTCCTAAATTAGACAAGATTTTCCCAGTGTAATACAGTGCACAGTAGAATCCTGATTCATAACAAGACAAAAATTGGTGCGAATCTGGCAGTGCAGAATCTGCCTGACCGTCCGCGGTTGGGTTTAAGGTTATATTTATTTAATAATCCATTCTTTCACTCTTTTTATTTTCTATATTTTCCCTGGCCATTCGCCTCCTGTGTTTTTATCTCAGCCTCAACCTCTCTCCGGTGGATGCAATTCCCTTAACAGGCCTGGATAAGCAGGGGAGAGTTGACAGAGAGGGAACATCCAGCACAAATTCAATAAGAGTATCAGGGTTTAATTGAATTGAAAAAGCTGGCTTTGGCTGTGACTGAATACAAAGGCATTTCGCTCATTAGTTTCACCTCATTAAATTACCACCCGTGAGACCAATCTCCTTTTCATCCAATACTTCAGTATGTGCTACAATTTATTCCCAACTCACATTTTCTGGGTCATAAAAGACCTCACTTTAAATGCTCTTAAAGTTTGCATCACTTATGTATCAGAGAGGAAAATTGTAACAATGTTTTAAAGCACTTTATCATGAGCTGAACTTTCTTTGAATGTTTAACAGATCGATTGCAAATGTTTGCTGATGTATTTAATATATTCACAGACATGGATTACTGTGCTCATCAAATCAGAATAAAGCAAACAGCTTAACATTTCTACAATCCCCTTTCAACTGCATTATATTAATGGGAAAGATGAGGGATCAGTTAGACATCCTAAAAGGTAAACCACAGTTTCCAAACTAAGCCTTTTTAGCACAGGTATATTCAAATACACATGTAAAAGCATAAATATGATGTGATTTAATGTTGAACCAAGTAACTTACTCTGTTGTTTGTCTTGTGTTTTTAACTTTCATTCAGCTTTGATCAACAGACACAATGGCTTTAACTCTATAATGACAATTGCAGTTTTAAACAATAGATTTTAATACATTTTTGTACATTTTTCTTACAAAAATACTCTATTTGCTACTTTATTTCAACCCAAATTTATAAGAACAACATGGACAAACTCAACCACTGTGTTAAAATGTTTTATTTAAAAATGTACCCTAATGGTTGGGTTTGTACACAAATAGTTGGGTTAAAAAAACAACTCAATTTTTTTTTAACACAGGATTGATTATGCTACAAAACGTTAATGGGGTTATTAAAACTAATACAACCAATGTGTATAATAACAGAATAAAATAACAGGTCACTCTAAAAGGGCTTACTGTGTCACAATCATCAGCGATCCAGGCTTGTAGAACGCTGGGAACCATTCAGTTTCACTCAGGACTACAAATCCTGTCATGCACTACACACTCACACCTGTTTCGGTTTTCGACTGATTACTAACACACACAGCTGAAGCTGTTCAAAACAAGGACTTTAAAAGCAGCACACACACACACACCAGGGCTGAGTCTTCTGTAATAAGATGGGACGCTGACAACAGAGATGCAGATCCAAATGCAGGGTTTATTCAAGAATGGTCAAGAAATGGTAGGGATGGCTGACGTGAAACTGACATTTCGACAAAGTGTCAAGATCCCGAAGTGCAAGTGTTTCGAAACATTGCTCCAAAGCATGATCCGAAACACCTAGGTCACGTGACTAAGGTGATTCGAAACACCTGGTCACGTTCAAAGTATCAGTCATTTCAGAAGCATTTCAAAACCTGGTGAATCTGAGTTAGACTGACAGGGTCAGAATAAAACTCTGTCTCATATAGTCTAGTGGACCGTGCGTGTGCTCAAAGTTACTGTGCTGCAAATCGTTTTTGGGTTCGAATCCCGACTTGTACAAATACTCAGAAATTAGGAGTTTATGTATTTTAATAATGTTACTGTTTTGTGGTAAAGTCTAAATGGCATATAGCTACGGATACGCCATCAATAAACCATAATTTTTGTAATACTAAATAACAATAATTAAAATTTTTACAGTATTGTGATGTGTGGTTGGTTTAGGGTTGGGGTAGATATGAATAAAATACAATAATGAGAAATGTAATGAATAATATAAATAATTCTCGTTAACTTACACCCCGTATCTGATCTAGCAACAACCCTGTCTTATGAGCAAATCAAGACATATTTATTAACAAAGTGTTCATTCGGATGTCAGTCCAATGTTAAAACAAAACACGTTACAAGAACAGAGCATTTAAAACCTATATAGCTGCATCACCCTAAAATCGAACACAATATCTCTGCATAGTCTGGAACTCTCACCGCTTCACTAAATCCCTTTAAGCTTCAACTCTACAACGTGGGGTCTAAAACCTCAATTTGCTTAACTGTTTTCTTGCTGAAGCTGTTCCAGAACAATACATTAAAAATGACCACTAGGTGTCACTGTAGAATGGGGTTTCGAAACGTTTCGAAGCTTCGACACATTTACTTCGACTGTTTCAGTGTTTCATAAAGCCTCGCTTTGCCCACCACTAGGCAATGGTCAACGGGGTCAAACAAATTATACAGGCATTCCAAAGTCGTGGTCATTAAACAGGTGAATGGTCAGTACTGGCAGAAAGCAACGTAAACACACAAAACAAAGTGAGGTTCAGTCTGCATCTCATCATACTCTACTGTTCAAATGTTTCAATATAAATACAGTATAAACATAAAAATGTTAATGTTGTATTTAAATATCCTTTGTTTTCCAATAGGAGTTGATTACTTTATTCGGTAAGAACAAATTAAACTGATCAAAATTGACAAGAATTGTTTAACAATATGTTTAAAATGTTTAAATTACTTTTATATTAAGATCTGATAACATTTCTTCCAAATTTAAAAAAAAAAAAATATTGTCATTTAGGGCATTTTTGTATTCAGAAAATAGAAATTAGTCAGAATGTTTGCAAAAAATGACATGAAATTGACATTTTCAACATAAATTTCATGACATAAAAGACAATTTTATTTTAAATATGAAAAAATAAATTATCTAGCCTTTATGGAATAGAGTGGTCTCCATTGTTTTTACCACAGCTATAGAATAAATACAGCCTTGCTGAGCCTTGGAATCTTCTGTCAAAAACACATACAGACATGCTCTTTCAATTTAGTAAACATCTTTTTTGATGGCACTATACAAGATTTGCGTGCAAAGGATTTTATCGAAAGCAGAACTGGTTTGATATCCAGTACAAGTCCAGACTTGTTGCATTGATGAATAAAATTGAAGTCAAACCTCATAGTAGCTTTGGACTGCATTGATGAAGGCCTCATCGGCTACAATCTGAGTCTCTCCATTGAGGAAGGCCTGGAAACGCTCTTTCACTGTTTGAAGATGTTGCTTGCTGATCTGAGAACAGAAATCATCAGAAAGACAGACATTTTAATTTATTATGTATATACTGTGACACCAAAAAAACTATTCTAAAACTTTAAAGAATCCAGATGTTTCTCATCATTTACTCATACTCAAGTGTTCAAGTTATGAATTTCTTTCTTCTGTTATTATTGTTATGTGATATTATGAGGAATGCTGGAAAACCGGTAACCACTGACATCCACAGTATAGGAACAAAAACTACTATGGAGGTCAATGGCTGCTTTTTCCAACATTCTTAAATAAATCTTCTTTTGTGTTCAAGAATAATAAAGAAATTTAATAAATGTTTGGAACATGTGGAGAATAATTACATTTTTGGTGAACTAACAAACATTCGCGAACAGAATGGCAAAAACCACATGTCTAGAGGTTGCTAAATCTCTATACATGTGGTTAAGAAGAGTTCCTCATTGTCCTATTCCGAGTTATCCACCTTAAAACCTATTCTTTTCCAGCCCCTCACCATCCACTTTGAATGATTTTGAAAGCTTAAAGTTGTCTTGTTCACTTTTTATGTCATTTGCTTATAGTTACTCTTACTACATCTGATTTTATTGACCTTGACATTGATAATTGTGCTCCCTTGGTAATGCACTCACATAACTTTTAAGTATTTTGAACACAGCCCTCGACACAAGAAGAAAACTACAAGTTGAAATCTCAGTTATAACATTTGCAAAGCTTGTAAAAACAAACACGTTAATGATTTTTATGTACGTACTGAAAATTCATCTATATATGGTATTTCTGCAATATTTCTGCAGTTGTTTGAGTATGCCAAAATTGTAAAAGTAATTCATAAAAAAAAAAAATTGCACTTCTATGAAATTTAATTTATGAAACCAAATGAATTTTTTAGACAACAAAAATGACATGTTTGACCATATATAGAAAGGTTTCAATTAAGGATGCAAGGAAAAAGATAGACAGTGCAAATAAGTTGTTACTAAAACTCATAATGGTATGAAAAAAGTGTGAAAATAAAATAAAAATGTAAAAATATTATTGGCACAAATAAGCATCTGTTGTTCATGTGAATTTTCCCTAAAGCAGTTGTTACTCCAACACCTTTAGAACTTTATTTATAATCATATTACATTTATATAGTGCATTTCTGGGTACTCAAGGCACTTTACAGATTTTGGAGGAATCTCTTCATCTACCACCATTGTGCAACATAGTTTCCCATGTGGTCTTCCATCCAGATAACCAGGCCCAGTCCTGCTTAACCCAATAGTATCTGGCTGCAGACTTGTACATGAAGTCTTACACATGCAGTCTCAGACACATATAATCAAAAGCGCTTGTGACGTCACTGTGAGGTGTAGGGTTAGGGCTGGGGTTAGGTGTATGCATTAAAAGCATTGCATGCAGTCTCAGCTTGCATGTGCACCTCAGTTAAGTTCAGTGGGCACCATGTGAAAGCTGCAGAGAGCTAGCTAGCATTACAGAAATGTTATGTTTAAACTAACATAGTTCAAATGATGGATCAGGGAAACACTTGTGACAACATAGTTTATTTACCAAACGATGCATCGTACTATGGTAATTGTGTGGGAAACGCACCCCAGGGGTGAAATTCACAAAGCCATTGAGAAATTTCAAAATAAATTTTCCAAGATGTTTGCAAGAATGTTCCAGGGTGTGGTTTTCTTAGGTTCCAAAATTCTAGAGAAATTGTTTCCCTATTGTTTGTTTCCTAATACAGGACCTGTTGAAAGGATTAGGTGATTTATAATTATATCTTGCCAAAGGCTTACTGGTCTTTCTGCACTGCTTGGTTTCTGTTTGACTTGAGTTGTTTATTTGAATTCAGACAAAAGTCATATCATGCATAATATATTGTTTTAAATTAACTTGATCACTGCAAGTGATTTTTGACTTCTCTAAAGCATAAATACCATAATATGTCTGCAGATATTTAAGAAACATGCTAATTGAACATTCTTTTTATCTGAAAAAATAATGCTAAATTCAGATATTGCTGATTTGAAAATGTGCATTCAGTGCCAGAACGTCTGTTCTTTATACTCGGTTTAATATGGAAAATATTCCTTCTATCGTGTGCCGTTGCTTTTATTTAAAACACGACTTAAATTAGCCTTTAGGCTCAATAGTCAGGCACACCTATGTTGATGTAGTCAATCTGACAAACTTTCGCTTGTGTGTGTTTTGAACCAGGAGTGCAATATCTAGTTCAACCACTTGGTGTCAAACTTACATACTGCACCTTTAAGACAACCTCAGTGCTCACAACAGGTGTGTCATTAAAGATTTAATTTACTGATACCAATATTTTTTTAATCTTTATCTGTATTTTAAAAAATCAGTTTCCACATGGAGAATGAATAGAGCTTTCACTTTCCTGGACCTAACTATTCTATACTTTTGTCACCTGCAACTTTAAATGCTTGCCTTGAACTTAAAGCAAAGTTCACAAACAAATGAACATTTTGTAATCATTTAACATGATTCCAAACTAAATTAAAGTTTCTTTTTTCTGTTGAACACAAAACAATATATTCCAAAGAATTTGGAAAAAAGTATTTGGAAAAAAAATTGCCATAGACATTTATACATAATACAGTGGAGAAAAGTATACTATAGAATTGAAAGGCTGCTTTTCATCAGTGCATCTTCTTTCTTGCTCAACAGAAGAAAGAAACCCAGCAGGTTTGGAACAAGTGGAGTAAATAACAGCAGAATGTACGTTTTTGGGTGACCTATTCCTTTAAAGCAGAAAGGATTGGCTTTTAATGTTTGCATCAAACATCTGTTGAGGGGGAAAACATTGTGAATGTTATTTCAGCGGTGTTGTGGACTTGGAATGAATTTTAAAACTATATCTTTATTATTATTGTGAACAGGCCTTTAAGCATTTTTTAATACATTGCCTTTCGGAATAAATGTTGTAGAGAATTTGTCCATGTCACAACTTTTGTACAATTTTCTTCTGTGAGAGCAAGAATGCTTCATTATTCGGCCCCCAAAGTATTACGCAGCAAAGGTTCTGTTTGACTCATTCATTGGAAGATGGAAAAAGTTTTCATCCTTGACCTAAGATCAGCTTGACTTTCATTACTGTTATAATTAAAGTTAGATGACGAGGTGAATACGGCCTTCGCTTATGACACATAATGGCAACAGAGTTTTTTTCCCCCAAGTATAAGACCTCTTGCCAATTTCAAATCGAAAAACAGATCATATTTCAGCCAAGAGGCCACATAAAACCTCTAGACATCTGAAAACGAGAAAAGCTGCCCATCTGAAACACTTGGATATAGTCTGGATCTGGAATAATGTGAAACAAACATCTACATTACAACTGTCCATAAAGTGCTGCAGCTTCTAATGAGTTTTTCAGCGTTTTATCAGTATGCGATGATGCACTTTGTGTTTTGAAGCTTGGCTTTTTAACAGTTAAGCCATCTCATCTCGGTTTTCAGTGCTTAGCCGGCGTTCATGTTCTATTTGTGAAACTGTGGTGTTCTCCACTTTGCTCGTATTCACAAAACACAAATTATTAAGAGGATGTGAGCCTTCAAAAATCTCCCATCTCATAACCAAGTCAGTGAATTGATAATTATAGAGCTTATCCTGTCTTCCTTTCTTCCTCTGTTTGTTCATTTTTTCATTGTTTTTTTTTTTTTTGTGCCATAAGAAGTTAAAAGCAAAATAAGACATTCGGTATAATAATTTGGCTTTATTGAAAAGTTAAAAGTCTTTGTGCATAAAAGAAAGTTCTGGATGAAATAATTGCATATGATTCATAATACAGCAAAAATAACATATTGACAATAGTCATAGGTGACTCATCGCTTGGTCCTTTGTGGTACAATGAAGGTTAGTTACACGGTTGGCCAGGTTACCTTGATATAAGTGGAAAGGAAAGATAGAAATGATATTACGTTGGTTGTAAAATGCCTGCCGCTTGATACATACAACCTGACATAACCTGAAATGTTCAAAAGCACATGAAGTAATGAAAGGTTACTTCAGACCATTGTTCTAAAGCATTATGGGTAATAGTATATAATTAATGCCACTCAGAAGCCATTTTAACACTGAAATGAGACATTTTTAAGTGCAACAGAATATTGGTTGAGAAAAACATATGATTAGGACCGGAAATGTGTTATTCTGATTTATAATAATATATAAGGGTCAAATATGGAATTGAAATAATAAAATAGCTATACTGCTTTAAATGTGTTTTTATCTCTACAATAGAATTTGTCCTGTTCAATTTTATTCAGTCTGTGATGACAAATGAATGACTATCATATATTTTTTACCATGGCACATATACTTATACTTACATATACACTTTATTAGGTACACCTATCCAACAGGCTGGTCTGAGTATTTCAGAAACTGCTGATCTACTGGGATTTTCATGCACAACCATCTCTAGGGCTTACAGAGAATGGTCCAAAAAAGATAAAATATCCAGTGAGTAGCAGTTCTGTGGGTGCAAATGCTTTGTTGATGCCAGAGGAAAATGGCTGGTTCGAGCTGATAGAAAGGCAACAGTAACTCAAATAACCACTTGTTACAACCGAGGTATGCAGAAGAGCATCTCTGAATGCACAAAATGTTGAACCTTGAGGCGGATGGGCTACAGCAGCAGAAGACCACACCAGGTGCCACTCCAGTCATCTAAAAACAGGAAATTGAGGCTACAATTCGCACAGGCTCACCAAAAGTTGACAATAGAAGATTGGAAAAACGTTGCCTGGTCTGATGAGTCTCGATTTCTGCTGCAACATTCGGATGGTAGGGTCAGAAATTGGCATCAAAAACATGAAAACTTGGATCCATCCTGCCTTGTATCAACGGTTCAGGCTGGTGGTGGTGTAATGGTGTGGGGGATATTTTTTTGGCACACTTTGGGCCCATTAGTACCAATTGAGCATCGTGTCAACACCACAGCCTACCTGAGTATTGGTGCTGACCATGTCCATCCCTTTATGACCACAGTGTACCCATCATCTGATGGCTAATTCCAGCAGGATAACGCGGCATGTCATAAAGCGCAAATCATCTCAGACTGGTTTCTTGAACATGACAATGATTTTACTGTACTCAAATAGCCTCCACAGTCACCAGAGCTCAATCCAATAGAGCAGTGGTTCTCAAACGTTTTTCACCAAGTACCACCTCAGAAAAAAATGGTCTCTCCAAGTACCACCATAATGACCAGTATTAAAACACAGTAGCGTAGTAGGCCTAATTAAAGAGTAGGCTATTTGTGTCAGAAAAGCAAGTGATTAAACTATACCTGTCAACATTGGGATATAAAAATACAGGAAATGCCCCCAACAACCGTTAAATATGAGGAGGAAATTAGCTTTAAATTATAGAATAAATCACAAACATTAGAAAAAAAAAAAAGAGTTTAGCCTATTAAAATCAATCTACCGATCACATTGGTGTTATCGTACGCGTCAAAGGGTTAAAAGTGTATTCATTTTTTTACTTTAATTATTCAGCAATTCATCCATGTACCACTAGAAGGAAGCCTGCATACCACTAGTGGTACACGTACCACAGTTTGAGAACCACTGCAATAGAGCACCTTTAGGATGTGGTGGAACAGGAGATTAGCATCATGGATGTGCAGCTCACAAATCTGCAGCAACTGCGTGATGCTATCATGTCAATATGGCCCAAAATCTCTGAGGAATTTTTGCAGTACCTTGTTGAATCTATGCCACGAAGGATTAAGGCAGTTCTGAAGACAAAAGGGGGTCCAACCCAGTACTAGTGAAGAGTACCTAATAAAGTAGCCGGTGAGTGTAATGTTGAATGTTGTTCAGCATACAAATATCAAAAAACATTTTGTCAGGCATTTTTAGAAAAAGGATTCATTGATTAAAAGACTATTTAAGGATCACAGTGAAGCACCAACATACTAATTAATTGTCATTTTATATCTTCAAAGCACTCTGTCAGCAAAACGTTTTTTAATCATGTCAATATATTAATACAATTTATTATGACTACTTATGTCCACATTCTTCAGTTCGCAAGCAGAGTGAACATCAAAGCTCAAAGTGTGTGTATTTTACTCACAGACTGTCATAACATTTGCATCTGTGCAGTGCTTTGTCAGAAATAATGTTTGCATAATGTGAATCGAGAACAAGACGGGCCAGTTTCCCATCCGCTGTAATGTGTTTTCACTGCGTTCACCACTCAACACGCTACATCTGTTTACCTCCAGAGAAAATGGCACACCCTGATGATGCTATTTTCATTTGAAAATGTAAATTGTTAATTATTAAAGACACATCTAGTGAGAGGCGCCACTCGGTCAATGCACTTGCTTAAACTGCGTATCAGACGAATAACACAGATAG
Source organism: Danio kyathit (assembly GCA_903798195.1). NCBI lineage: Eukaryota > Metazoa > Chordata > Actinopteri > Cypriniformes > Danionidae > Danio > Danio kyathit. Next base: position 23,332,129 of record LR812529.1, on the reverse strand, counting down.
AGAAACTTCATGTGGACTTATTTTTGTTATATATGGATTAATTATTGTTATGTATTTAAAAAAAAATGAACCAGCCACTGATTGTGACTGTCAATTACAAATATTGTAACTGTTTAAAATGCTGCATAGAAACTATTGCTATTAAAAGGGTGTGTGGAAGAATAGAGAGAGTGTGAGTGTGTTATAAAACTGATTGCATTGGAATACAGGGTGACAGGTTTTTTGAAAGCAGTGGGGAAAAGATAAACATCTGTTTGCTTCATCCTGCTTCTTTTTGGACATATTGAAACAAATATATTTATATATTACATTAGAAAGAAAGAAAGAAAGAAAGAAAGAAAGAAAGAAAGAAAGAAAGAAAGAAAGAAAGAAAGAAAGAAAGAAAGAAAGAAAGAAAGAAAGAAAGAAAGAAAGAAAGAAAGAAAAAAAGAAAGAAAGAAAGACTTTGTTCATTGCACTATACAGACATAACCACAAGAAGACGATGGTGAACGCACATATAAAGGATAATCAATGGCTTGCTATGCATTAAATAATTTTGTTACACGGCTGCCTGGAATATTTGTTTCTGATTGGTCAGTTGTGACATTCCAAGGTAAGTTATTCGAGATAACAACCTCTGAATAATCCAAATACTACTATTACAGGACATCCACATTCATATCAATCTCCTTGTGCCGTCTTGTGAATGAATAAGTTAGTATTTACTTTATTAAGTCAGCTTCGATTCTGTCAGCTTTGCGTTTTCGAGTGTTTGGTGCCATCTAGTAACTGAATAATAAGTTAGTGTATACTCCATCAGCTATTTTTGTTTCTCTCAGCTTTGCATTTACTTAAGGATTAATAATCTTTTACAGTTCAGAACAATGTTTTGTGTCTATTTTTATGTTTTGTGGCAATTAGTCTTGTAATAAGCAGGATAAAGTACATCCAGGACGATTGTTTTTGCTGAATAAAGCCCTTCAGTCGTATACAACTGCAGAGAAGCCTGTTGGGTTTTATTATGTATTTAATCCCTAACTTAAATAATTAATAATTAAATAATTAATAATTAATTAATAATTAAATAATTAATTAATTAACTGTTAATAATTAATCAATACTAAACATTGAGGCAAAAAAAGAAAAAACGCCCAACGCACATCATTCAAATTGCCCGCCAGTGCATTTATAGGTTATACTTTTGATGTAAAGTTTGCAATATGTTTGAAAAAGTCAATTCTAATGCATGTTTTGCTTGAGTTTTTGTTTCGTTTACAGGGTTTTGACCACTAGGAGTTACTAACACATGATGTAAAATGCTTTGAAACAGTGAATCATTTTGTGAAGCAATTGGTTCACTTGTTTGAAGCTTTGAAAATCTTCATTTCTCCCATCACTAGCTGTCACTGATTAATACATGGGTGGGCTTCTTACTTCTTTTAGTTACGTGGTACAGTGATGTCATCATTTCCAAAAAGTTGTGTTTTTCCATGATGGGCTTTGATATTTTCCAACTCTCTATTTCGTTCTCCAAAAAGTTTATGTAAGCACTGACAACAAAATGTATCACGTGGACGAAAGACCAAACCATATTAAACTTCAGCGAATTGACCTAAATCAGTTGTCGTGTGAACATAGCCTAAGACTGGCAATACCTAAAGTACATTATTATATTTACCATTTACATTATAAAAAAGGGGTGTCACGGTGGCGCAGTGGGTAGGACAATCACATCACAGCTCAAAAGTCACTGGTTTGAGCCTCGGCTGCCTCAGTTGGCATATCTTTGTGGAGATTGCATGTTCTTCCAATGTTCGTGTGGATTTCCTCTGGGTGCTCCGGTTTCCCTATAGTAGGTGAAGTAGGTAAGCTAAACTGTCTGTAGTGTACAGTGCATCCGGAAAGTACTTTCACTTTTCATTCATAAAACATTTTTTTTATGTACATACAGCCTTATTCCAAAATAGATTAAATTAAGTTTACCTCCTCAAATTCTACACACAATACCCCATAATGACAATGTGAAAAAAGGATTTTTTAAATTGTTGCAAATTTATTAAAAATAAAAAACCTGAAAAATCACATGCACATAAGTATTTACAGCCTTTGCTCAATACTTTGTAGATGCACCTTTGGCAGCAATTACCCGCCTCAAGTCTTTTTGAATATGATGCCACAAAGCTTGGCACACCTGTCTTTGGGAATTTTTTGCCCAATCCTCTTTGCAGTAACTCTCAAGCTTTATCAGGTTGGATGGGAAGCGACGGTGTGCAGCCATTTTCAGATGTCTCTAGAGATGTTCAATAGGATTTGGATCTAGGCTCTGGCTGGGCCACTCAAGGACATTCACCAAGTTGTTGTGAAGCCACTCCATTGATATTTTGGTGGTGTGCTTTGGGTCATTGTCCTGCTGGAAAAAGAACCGTTGCCCCAGTCTGAGGTCAAGAGCACTCTGAAGCAGGTTTTCATTCAGGATGTCTCTGTACATTGCTGCATTCATCTTTCCATCTATCCTGACTAGTCTTCCAGTTCCTGCTGCTGAAAAATATCCCCACAGCATGATGCTGCCACCACCATGCTTCATTGTAGGGATGGTATTAGCCTGGTGATGAGCGGTGCCTGGTTTTCTCCAAACGTAACAGCTAGAATTCACTCCAAAGAGTTAAACTTTTGTCTCATCAGACCAGAGAATTTTGTTTCTTATGGTCTGAGAGTTCTTCAGATGCCTTTTAGCAAATTCCAGGCGGGGAGTGGCTTCCGTCTGGCCACTCTACCATATAGGCCTGATTGGTGGATTGCTGCACAGATGGTTGTCCTTCTGTAAGGTTCTCCTCTCGCCACAGAAGAACACTGGAGCTCAGACGAGTGACCATCGGGTTATTGATCACCTCCCTGATTAAGGACCTTCTCCCCCGATCACTCAGCTTAGATGGCCGGCCAGCTCTAGGAAGAGTCCTGGTGGTTCCAAACATCTTCCACTTATGTATGATGGAGGCCACTGTGCTCATTGGAACTTTTTAGAGCAGCAGAAATTTTTCTGTAACCTTTCCCAGCCTTGTGCCTCGAGACAATCCTGTCTCGGAGGTCTACAGACAATTCCTTTGTCTTCATGCTTGGTTTGTGCCTTGACATGCACTGTCAACCCTGGGACCTTATATAGACAGGTGTATGCCTTTTCAAATCATGTCCAATCAACTGAATTTACCACAGGTGAACTCCAATTAAGCTGCTGAAACATCTCAAGAATGATCAGTGGAAACAGAATGTACCTGAGCTCAATTTAGACAATACTTATGTACATGTTTTCAGGTTTATTCATTTTAATAAATTTGCAACAATTTCAAAAAATCTTTTTTCACATTGTCATTATGGGGTATTGTGTGTAGAATGTTGAGGAAATAAATGTATTTAATCCATTTTGGAATAAGGCTGTAACATTAAAAATGTGGAAAAAGTGAAGTGCTATGAGTACTTTCCCATTTTTGAATGGGTGTGTATGGGTGTTTCCCAGTGATGGTTTGCAGATGGAAGAACATCCGCTACGTAAAACATATGCTGGATAAGTTGGGAGTTCATTGCACTGTGGCGACCCCTGATTAATAAAGGGACTAAGCCGAAAACAAAATGAATGAATGAATGAATGAATGAATGAATGAATGAATGAATGAATGAATGAATGAATGAATGAATGAATGAAAAAAGACCAACCCAATATCATGGCATTTCGTAATTTTTTTGTTATTTAGTGGCTAATTCGTATATGAATTTCAGCAAGTTTTGTTTAATCAAACAAAGACGGGGGAAGCGCGGCGGGCTAAGAGCTAAGCTAAAGCTAACACCACACCGGCTCTCTTTACCCAGCATCTTCCTCGCCAATGTACGGTCCCCTGGTGAACAAAATGGATGAGATTCGACTGCGCATCAACCACAGCAAAAGATTATGGAACTGTAATGTCATGATTTTCACAGAAACATGGCTAAACAGCGGGATACCAGACAACGCTGTATCTTTAACTGAGCATCACACATTCCGAGCAGACAGAACGGCGGATGACTCCGGTAAGACCAGAGGCGGAGGATTATGCATTTATATTAACAAAGCTTGGTGCACAAACTCTGTGATCGTTGGGAGACATTGCTCTGTTAACCTGGAATTTCTAATGGTTAAATGCAGACCCTTTTATCTGCCACGTGAGTTCACCTCCACCATTATAACTGCCGCTTATATTCCACCCGATGCTGATGCCAAGCTTGCTATGAATGAACTTCATGCAGCCATCAGCAAACAACAGACTGCTCACCCGGAGGCTGCTTTAATGTTGCGGGGGATTTTAATTACTTAAACTTAAAGACAGTGCTTCCCAAATTCCATCAAACATTTTCTGTCACACACGGAGAAACAAAACGTTGGACCATGTATACACAAACATGGCTGAAGCCTACGCTGTGACCCCCCTCCCCCACTTGAGTCAATCAGATCATCCTTCTTTGTTCCTCACTCCCAAATACTCACCCCTCATCAACCGTGTGAAACCATCAGTGAGGATCATCAAAGTGTGGCCAGTGGGGGTAGACTTCACACTCCAGGACAGGTTTCAACACACAGACTAGAGTATGTTTGCTTCCCAAGCCACCTGTGGCTCTCACACAGACATTGACAGCTACCCTTCCTCTGTTCTGGAATACATCAACACCACCATAGACAGTGTTACAACCCAGAAACAGATCACCACATACCCAAATCAAAAGCCATGGACGAACAAGGAGGTGCGCCTCCTGCTGAAGGCACGCAACACTGCCTTCAGATCAGGGGATGCACAGGCCTACAGCCCTTCCAGGGCTAATCTGAAGAGGGGCATCAAAAGGGCCAAGCACTGTTACAAGCTAAAGCTAGAGGAGCACTTTTCCAACTCTGATCCTCGGCGAATGTGGCAGGGCATACAGGCCATCAGCAACTACAAACCCAGCCAGTCCACACCCACAGCCACAAACGTCTCCTTCCTGAACGAGCTAAATGACTTTTATGCCTGCTTTGAAAGAGACAATAAAGAACCCTACACCAGTATCACTTCCTCAACCCTCCACTCACCTATCACACTCACCCCCACAGAAGTCCACACCGCACTGAGTCGGATCAACGTGCGTAAAGCTGCTGGACCAGACGGCATTCCTGGGCGCGTCCTCAAAGCATGTGCAGAACAGCTCGCTGGCGTATTCACAGACATTTTCAACCTGTCCCTTAACCTAGCAACTGTGCCAACATGCTTTAAAACCACCTCTATTGTGCCAGTGCCGAAACACTCCAGCCCAACACGCCTGAATGACTACCGCCCTGTAGCACTCACACCCATCATCATGAAGTGCTTCGAGCGGTTGGTCCTGGCACATCTGAAAGACTCTCTGCCATCCACACTGGACCCACATTTGCCTACTGTGGCAACAGGAGCACAAAAGATGCAGTCTCCATAGCACTGCACTCTGTACTCACACACCTGGACAATAAAAACACTTATGCACGAATGCTGTTTGTTGACTTCAGCTCAGCATTTAACACTGTCATACCCTCTAAGTTAATGGTCAATCTTAGAGACCTGGATAGTGACACGTCTCTCTGCAACTGGGTTATGGACTTTCTGACTAACAGACCTCAGAATGTTAGATCAGGCCACATCTGCTCCACCACCGTCACACTCAACACTGGTGTACCACAGGGCTGTGTGCTGAGCCCCTTCCTCTACTCCCTTTTTACCATCGACTGTAGGCCTGTGAACAGTTCTAACACCATCATCAAATTTGCAGATGACACGACAGTGATTGGTCTAATCAGCAACAATGATGAGACTGCCTACAGGGAGGAGATACAGCATCTGGCCACTTGGTGTACAGACAATAATCTGATCCTAAACACCGACAAGACCAAGGAGCTCATTGTGGACTTCAGGAAGGGACGAACAGGCTCACATGATCCCATCCACATCAATGGGATGGCCGTCGAGCCTGTCTCATCCTTCAAGTTCCTGGGGACCCACATCTCAAAGGACCTTTCCTGGACCACCAACACCTCCAGCCTGGTCAAGAAGGCTCACCAGCGCCTCTTTTTCTTAAGGCAACTTAAGAAGAACCAGCGGTCATCAGCCGTCTTGGTGAACTTCTACCGCTGCACAATAGAAAGCATCCTGACGAATTGTGTCACAGTCTGGTATGGAAGCTGCTCTGTTGCTGAGCGTAAGGCACTGCAGCGGGTGGTGAAAACTGCCCAATGCATCACAGGGACCACACTGCCAGCCATAGAGGTCATCCAGAGGAAACACTGTCTGCGCAGAGCACACAGTATTCTCAAGGACTCCTCTCACCCTGCTCACAGACTGTTTTCTCTCCTGCCTTCCGGCAGGGCGCTTCAGGCTCCCCCGGACAAAAACCAGTAGACTAAGGAACAGCTTTTTCCCCAGAGCTGTCTCCCTTTTGAACTCTGCCCCCCACTGACTCTTTGCGCCCCTAATACACCCCCCACTCTCCTCATAACTCACACTCCTCATAATCACTGCACTAATTAACATTTGCACATTTAAAAATTGTACATATTCATTGCACTGATTCAATTATTTGAACTGTACATACCCACTGCTCATGTACATTTGTAATTATGTACACATCCACTGTACATATACATTTGTAATTGTTTATCTATCTGCACACTTCTGATTATTAATAGAAACCTGTACATATATCCATCTATTGTAAATCTCTGTTCATAGCTAATACAACCTGTATATAATGTTCATAGTACATCCATTTGTAAATATCACCATAGTTTTTCTATAACTGCACTTTATAACTTATACCTGTATCCTGCACTTGCTGCTATTGCACTCCTGGTTAGACCTAAACTGCATTTCGTTTCCTTGTACTTGTACATGTGTAATGACAATAAAGCTGAATCTAATCTAATCTAATCTTAATCCCCCCAATGGCGGTTAGGTTTAGGGGTGGGGTTTGGGACATGCCTTCTTTAATAATGGTATTTAATTGTACAAATAAAATTGTATGAGTTGGTACAAATTAGCCAATTTTTCTGCCAATATGTTAAATAGTTGTGTTTCCTTGTGTGATCAGGCTAGAAAGACATGCAGTAATCTGCTTGCAGTTTCTTTTTCATTTAGTCAGCCTCTCCTGAACACAAGCATGCACACTGTGAATTGTTAATCAGAGGATCAATGTAAACGTGATTTCCTTTTCATTTCACCATTGATTTAACTCAATGAGATGCTGCATTTAGTTAATTCTCTTTTGTTTGCCACACCTGACCAGTAAACAGCAGCAGGCCTTTGATATGTTAGTGCGCGCAGGGTCTCAAACCATATGCTCCCTGTGTTCAGCATGTGTGTGTGTGAGTGATGGACATCCTTTTAAAACCCAGGTGTTCCCTCCTCATTGTGTGTGTTGGCATGGTCACCGAGTACACATGAACACACCCCTTACCCCATTATCCCCTCTCAGGTTATCAAGCAGGATGACCTCATAACTGTAAGAGGCAGCTGCATTAGCTCCGTTACTCCCCTGCTAACTGCACGACTGATTATAGTGGATGGGTTTTTGATGTAGAGCAATTAAAGTGTATCTTCAAAACACTTGTCGTAATATTCCCTTTACGACATCATCATGATGAGAGCTAACCTCATGACTGATAGCAAACTAGCTTACGCCTGACATATAGAAGAGAATATGTTCACATGCTATTCGGAACTCAAGTGACATTTACTATTTATGCTAGTAGAATGGTCATATATTAGAAAACATTTCTTGCATATAGTAATAATTCATGTAAATCAATGTAAACTGGTGGCATGCTAATATACTAGCATGCTATTCCTTCTTAACATGCTAATATTAAAATAGTAAGAAGTATGGTAATATGCAATTCCAAAATCAGCCAACATAAACTAGTAGGAATTATTAAATCCCCTGAATTATTAGCCCCCCTGTTTATTTTTTTCCCCAATTTCTTTTTAATGGAGAGAAGATTTTTTTCAGGCGAAGCAGTGGCGCAGTAGGTAGTGCTGTCGCCTCACAGCAAGAAGGTCGCTGGTTCGAGCCTTGGCTGGGTCAGTTGGCATTTCTGTGTGGAGTTTGCATGTTCTCCCTGCGTTCGCGTGGGTTTCCTCCGGGTGCTCCGATTTCATCCACAGTCCAAAGACATGCAGTACAGGTGAATCGGGTAGGCTAAATTGTCCGTAGTGTATGAGTGTGAATTAGTGTGTATGGATGTTTCCCAGAGATGAGTTGGCGGTTCATTCCGCTGTGGAGACCCCAGATTAATAAAGCCAAAAAGAAAATGAATGAATGAATGAAATTAGCAAGCAGTACTCTAGGTGCCAGATAAAATTAGCCAACGTAAACAAGTAGCATGGTAATAATAGCAGACTATCATTACTATTAGACATATTTAAATAACAAAAGTGGTAACATCAGGTTCCAAAATTGTCGAGAGGGGTCTGGATACAGACTCGGTGCAGTTGCAATCTGAGCTGCATGCAATGCTTTGTAATGCCCACACATAACCCTACCCCTCACAGTGACGCGCATCTCTGAGAAATGCAGTCTCAGTTTGCAAATCCAAGTCTGCATCCATATACTATTGAAATTGTCCAAAAAAAATTGTAAACATTTTCTGTTATATCGTTACTAAGGTATTTGTAAGTTGTTGTTTTTTACCTGTTTTTTATGACTATTTTGAGTTTCACAAGTTACTGGTCAGTCCATGATTCCGGAAACATCTGAAGAACAAATCTCATATAAACCAACGTCCAGCATGCTGTAGAGCTGAATAGTGCAGAGGTTTGCTTTATATCAAAAGAAAAGATAGCCAAAGATGCCTTTTCAAGTTGAAAAGAAACCTGTGTTTTTGAAACTAATTAAGACAGCAGAAGTCCATGACTTATTTAAATTATTTAGCCTGACATTTATTGTTTCAAAACATTTAAATGTTAAAATATATACCATGTTCAATGGGGGGAAAAAAGTTGTTGTTTTCGTACCCAGACATTTAAAAAGAACATATTTTTAGAGCAGTAATTACAATACCGTTATATCGTGGAACCATGATATTTTTACCCAAGTTATCATACCGTCAGAACGTTATACTGGCCCATGCCTTATACAGAGTGACAGACTTTTTTGAAAGTAGGGGTGACAAGATAAACATCTGTTTGCTTCATCCTGCTTCTTTTTTAACATACTACAAAAAAAAGAAAGAAAGTCATAAACACAAGACGACAATACTGAACACAACAATAAAGGATAATCAACGGCTTGCCGTGAATTAAAGAATTTTATTGCATGGCTGTCATGGAATACTTGTTTCTGATATTGCATCTGAAATATGCAGTCTCGGCTTGCAAATCCAAGTCTGCATCCATATACTATTGAAATTGTCCAACATGTACTGAAAGCATGCTAATGTCATGATCACAGCGATCCTCTCTCCATAGATCGCTGGTTAACACACACAAACACATAGAACTACAAATCTGCTGAGAAATGGACTACAATACCCAGTCAGGCCACACACACACACTCACCTGCTCCTCGTCTCCACTGATTAGACTGGCACAGCTGTAGCTGCTCAAGGACTAATTCAAGCACCATATAAACACCTCTCAAACACTCATTTGGGGCTTAGTCTTGTTATCTGTTTTCAGTGACACCACAACGCGTTTATCCTTTGTCTAGTTTGCCTGGTTTTGACCTTTGCCACGTCTGTCTGTTTATCCTGTCTGCTGCCTGCCTTTGACCATTTGCCTGCTACTTTGACCACGACTCTGGATTGCCCTCATTCATCTGTTTGCTCCTGTTCTGATCATTGCTTGCCTGACCATCCCTTTAATAAACCTGCATGTGGATCCACACCCCTGTTGTCAGTGTCACTCCCTGCGTTACAGAAGACTAAGCCAAACATGGATCCAGCGGGTATTGAAATCATGCGTCTGCAGCAGGAAGCACGATCTATTGAGGAGTACGTGGAGAATTTCATTGAACTGGCACACCTAACATCCCTAAGTGAGTTATGTCTAATGATATTTTTTCGTGGAGGTCTTTCTGAGCCACTGTATTCCACTATGCCACTGCATAACCCTCACTGGACTCTGAAATATTACATTGATCTGGCACTGCAAATGAGTGGGTCCCCCTTCACTGTAGGCGAGGTGGAGGAGACCCCTAAATGTTTTTTGGGGGGGGGCAAAGGACAGCAAGACCCGCTGGCAACGGGGCTTGCTGCTCAACCCAGCAACACCATTATGCTGGCATCACCTGTACTCCTGTCTCCTGTTTACCAGCCTAGACCAAAGCCAGTTGACAAAATGGCCGCCAACAGTCCAGTCAAGCACAAGATGGCCGCCTCCAGTTTGCCAGTTTACAAAATGCCTGTTTCCAGTCTGCCATGTCACAAAACGGCTGCCTCCAGTCCTCAAGCTCACAAGATGGCTGTCTCCAGTCATCCAGCTCACAAAGTGGCCACAACCAGCCCTCCAGCTCACGCATGGGTAAGCGCCAATCTGCCTATAGCTCAGAAGATGGTTTCCTGTTCCGAGTCTGTTCCTGCCGTAGTGCCTGTCCAAGTTCCTGTTTCTGAAATGCCATCATCTGAGTCACCAGAATGGCCACCACCACCTGAGTTGCCAGAGCTACTGCCACCACCAGAGCTGTTACTGCCAGAGCTGCCACCGCCACCTCCAGAGCTGCCAGATTTTCAGTCACTGCCAGAGCTGCCAGATCCTCAGTCACTGCCTGATCCTCCAGAGTTGCCAGATCCTCAGTCACTGCCTGATCCTCCAGAGTTGCCAGATCCTCAGTCACTGCCTGATCCTCCAGAGTTGCCAGATCCTCAGTCACTGCCTGATCCTCCAGAGTTGCCAGATCCTCAGTCACTGCCTGATCCTCCAGAGTGGCCAGATCCTCAGTCACTGCCCTGATCCTCCAGAGTGGCCAGATCCTCAGTCACTGCCTGATCCTCCAGAGTGGCCAGATCCTCAGTCACTGCCTGATCCTCCAGAGTGGCCAGGGGCGCCAAATCCTCCTGAATTCCCCGAATGGCCAGGGACGCCAGATCCTCCTGAATTCCCCGAATGGCCAGGGGCGCCAGATCCTCCTGAATTCCCCCAATGGCCAGGGGCGCCAGATCCTCTCAAATTCCCCGAATGGCCAAGGGCGCCAGATCCACTAGAGCTTCCTGAATGGCCGCCTGAGCTTCCTGAATGGCCGCCTGAGCTTCCTGAATGGCCGCCTGAGCTTCCTGAATGGCCGCCTGAGCTTCCTGAATGGCCGCCGCCGCCTGACCCACTGGGGTTGAATGAACCGCCAGTGCATCCTGAACCTAAGCCTCCTGACCCACTGGGGTTTAAAGAACTGCCAGTGACTCCTGAACCTGAGCCTCCTGACCCACTGGGGTGTAAAGAACTGCCAGTGACTCCTGAACCTAAGCCTCCTGACCCACTGGGGTTTAAAGAACTGCCAGTGACTCCTGAACCTAAGCCTCCTGACCCACTGGGGTTGAAAGAACTGCCAGGTCCTCCGCAGCCCCACGCTCCAGGCCCTCCGCAGCCCCACGCTCCAGGCCCTCCGCAGCCCCACGCTCCAGGCCCTCCGCAGCCCCACGCTCCAGGCCCTCCGCAGCCCCACGCTCCAGGCCCTCCGCAGCTCCACGCTCCAGGTATACCTCCGCTGCATGGCCCTGGCCCTCCATCCCTCCCCCTGTTCCGCCTGCGCTCCACCTCCCGCCTGAACTGTGTTAGGAGCGTCTGGAATCCGCTCCTTAGAGGGGGGGCTCTGTCATGATCACAGCGATCCTCTCTCCATAGATCGCTGGTTAACACACACAAACACATAGAACTACAAATCTGCTGAGAAATGGACTACAATACCCAGTCAGGCCACATACACACACTCACCTGCTCCTCGTCTCCACTGATTAGACTGGCACAGCTGTAGCTGCTCAAGGACTAATTCAAGCACCATATAAACACCTCTCAAACACTCATTTGGGGCTTAGTCTTGTTATCTGTTTTCAGTGACACCACAACGCGTTTATCCTTTGTCTAGTTTGCCTGGTTTTGACCTTTGCCACGTCTGTCTGTTTATCCTGTCTGCTGCCTGCCTTTGACCATTTGCCTGCTACTTTGACCACGACTCTGGATTGCCCTCATTCATCTGTTTGCTCCTGTTCTGATCATTGCTTGCCTGACCATCCCTTTAATAAACCTGCATGTGGATCCACACCCCTGTTGTCAGTGTCACTCCCTGCGTTACAGCTAACATGTTATCACACAATCCATGCTATTTAACATACTACTATTAAAATAGTAAGTATAATAACAATTCATTCAAAAATTAGTCGTCAAAAACTAGTAACTAAGCATGGTAGTAACTGCAAAAAAGCCCATTATGCTATTCTGATTTAACATGCATGACAGAAAATGCTAAATGCTAATATGCAATTTTGGATTCAGTTGAAGTACACTAGGCATTCCTATTCGTTTGTTAAGTGTGACGTCACGCAAGGCAACTTCCGGGTCACTATATCAAAGTGTATGGGTAGACTCAACAAATGGTAATAATAAACGTTTACAAAGCGATGTAATACTTTCAAAAATCATGATCGCAATATGTATATCCATGCCTAATATCCGATCACCAGAAAGTGATAAATTTTTTATAGTAAATTGTTAAAATATTGGTCCAGAGAATGTTGTGTACACCATGATTTTATATCAAATTAATTTTAATTTGTGATATGATCAAAAAGCGGTCACAAATGAATATTTTCTCAATTCAAATAAGTAGCGGCTTGGACCTGGAAACAGTACGTCACGACTTAACAAGCGGATAGGATGATAAAAAACACGCATACCACTTTTGTTTTTTTTTTAATATTTCAAAATAAGAGTAATAAAACAGGTATGCTTGTCACAATCAACAGCCATCCAGCCTGTGCAGATCACTGGTAAACACAGTTCATGCACTACAAATCCGCCATTTATGGCCTACATATTCAGTCATGCACCACACACACACAACCGGTTCCAAATCCTGTCTGATTGCAAACTCACAGCTGAAGGCGCTCATGAACTGATTACATGGACTATAAAGTCAGCACACAAACGCACAGAAGTTGCTGAGTCTTGTCTACTGTTTATGTGACACTACAACGTGTTTTTCCTTTGTCTTGCTTTGCCGTGTTTTTGATCCTCGCCTCGTTTATTTGTCTATTCCTGTCTGCTGCCTGCCTCTGATCATCTGCCTGCCTATTGACTACGATTCTGGATTGCCTGTATACATCTGTTTGCCCCTGTGTTGACCATTGCTTGCCTGACCATTCTATTAAACCTGCATTTGGATCCGCACCCCTTTTGTCAGCGTCACTTCCACGTTATAGTGCTAGTGTGCTATTTCAAATTTTTATAAATTATACTATGAGTTTTTGTATTGTCAGAAACTAAGAGCAGGAATGTTGTAGGCCTATTCTAGTATTTTATTCCAAATATTTCTATAAACATTCATGCATTCATTCATTTTCTTTTTGGCTTAGTCCCTTTATTAATCTGGGGTCACCACAGCAGATTGAACCGCCAACTTATCCAGCACATGTTTTACGCATCGGATGCCCTTCCAACCACAACCCATCACTGGGAAACATCCATTCACACTCATTCACACACATACAGTACGAACAATTTAGCTTACCCAATTCACCTATAGTGCATGTCTTTGGACCGCCCCATTTCCATAAACAAACATATGCAATTGCTTATGGACAAAAGCATCCTCCAAATGCATAAATGTGAATTTCTAAAACATACATAACACAGATCCTAAGCACTATTGATCTCAAGCTATTCGTTTTCAGCACCACAGCTGGCATAGCTAGCATGATGTAACAAAAATCATATCACTGCCCAACATCAAAGGTATACAATGAACATAATGACTGAACAGTCTGTCATCTGTGACTTTCCATAACTAATAGTCATGGACTTAAAGACTGAGCAGAATTTAATTGGAAATCTTTAAAGACTCAGTCACCTCTTTGGCACCTCCATCGCTCACTGTCTCCCATCTTTCTTTTCTCTTCGTTTATTCTTTCAGAAATTACTCATTTCCTCCCTGTAAAGATTAAACTATCATGTTGTTAAATGTGGGGTTATGGCTATTTTACTGCTGTTGGCACACGCTGGTGCAGCTGGAGCTCAGCTGCAATAAATACAGATAATGACTCTCACACTCTCCGTTCAGATGCATGTTCAAAAACTACCATGTTCTCAACTCTGATTAACAGAAGTGAAATAAAGTACAGTAGAGCAGTTTTGTTTAGACCAGTCAGTAGGTCGGTGTCTATACATGAGCTGATACAGATATAGAACTGATACAGACTATTATGGCAAGTCATTTTAAACATTTACTCTGTAAACTGTATTAGTGTTCATTGTCATGCAACACATTTTTTTAGATATACCACTTAAAAAATGTATTAATTACTTTACTCTAAAAAGGAAGCTACAACAAGTAACTTGAAACTGTTAAATTGGCTTAATTTTTATATTTATGCACATGGATCATTCATTCATTCATTTTCTTTTCGGCTTAGTCCCTTTATTAATTTGGGATCGTCAAAGCAGAATGAACCGCTAAATTATCCAGCATGTTTTGCGCTGTGTATGCCCTTCCAGCTGCAACCCAACACTGGAAAAGCACATGGTTTATTTACTTAATAATTTTAAGGTGATGGGTTTCCTCAATTTTTTAAGCAAAGTCAACTAATCACTTTAAAAGCAAAGGGTTGACTCTGTTTTTAAGTAAAGTCAGCTAATCACTTTTTACAGTGTGTTATTCAATTAAGCTCTAAAATGTATTCACACATTTATTACATGTTAGTATATTACCTTACCTATATTTTAGCTTCTTCGATTTTTTTTTTATAATTACTAGTACCTATTCATTAAATAATAGTGCTTATTCTTTTACTATTATTGCCTTTTATGGGATACAAGTACTTAAAGGTGCAGTAGGTGATCTGCCTAAATGCTATCCGTTAGCATAATATCTTTAAAACACAGTCTCTTCTCTGCTGTCCAAAGCCACGCCTCCTGAAATCACGGACGCTCACATTAAAGATGACAGAGACCCACTAGATCAAGGATCACCAACATGGTGCCCGCGAGGATCACATGAGTTGTCCGCGGGCCTGTTCTAAAAATAGCTCACTATAGCGCCACTTACCAGTAAGCTGCATTTAAAAAATTTTTGTAGCTATTCTTTTTAAATCACTCTTGCATTGGTGTAAATTTGAAAATGACATTAAGTTATATAAAAAAAAAACTTTAAAAAATATTTCATATTAGCTAGCTGGTCTCCATAGCAATGATTGCGGGTGCAGTAAAGGGGAGGAAATGATTTGAAAACATGGCAGAAAAAAGAAAAAAACACATCGTTTTCACAGTGAGCAGGAGGAAGAGTTCTTTTTTACTTCATTTGGCGACGGCTAAGCAGCACAATGTTGAGAGACATTTCAGAACGTGTCACGCAAGATAATGTTATGATGCTAACAACCCACCGGGCAGCGCACTACAAGTGGAAAAAGTCCGGAAGGTTTGTGAAAACAGCAGTCTTTTTTCACGAGACCGGTAAAACCCACCCAAAAGGCAACCGAAGCCTTGTTTAGAACTACACATTTTTTGATTAGAAAAGCAAGGCATTTTAAACAGAAAACCAAAACTGTGCTTAAAGACTAGGACAATTATAATCTCCACTTTCTCCGATGTCCAACTCGGGGCTACAACAATAGTTATAAGTGTGTCGGCTATGTTAAAAATGCTGTAGATTTGGTGATAATTTCAGTAAAATCTGAAAGTTGATTTATGTTACACAATTGATAATCTGTACAAACATGGTACATCGTAGTGCATGATTTGTTAAAAATTGTTAGTGGTTCGTGCACCTGAACACACTGCGCACAAATGGTGGATCTGCATGAACGGCTGTGCAGATGTACAAATCAGTTTGGGCTACTTATCAGAATTATAGGAATTATCGGCCCTACAAATTTTAATTGGATGAACATTTTCAGGTCTTATGCTTAACCGAATATAAAAATACATATAAACACATTTAGATCATTTACTTTAATCATTTCTATTAGAATGTGAAGAGACTTTCAACCAGCACAACAAAAAGTATTTCTGAATACGATCACCTACTGCACCTTTAACCGTAAGATATAATTCTTGTTTATCAGATATGGTTACATAAATAAACTTTAGTTCCTATTTATTCTACTAGCACTTTTTAATTTGATTCTGGTTCTTATTAAATACAGATACTTAATTGTTTGTTTCTTAAACCTATAAACAGATGGTAATGCTTTTTTATTCGTAATAGCCTATTTGCCAATTTGGTTGTTATTAGTACCATATTTCTACCATCAACTCTCTGTGAAGATTTGTGATTGAAATATCAACTGTTAATTTTTTTTTAGTATGTATTAAAACTGTGACTAGAACAATGTTTGATGTATAAGCAGCAATTTATTGGTTACAGTACTTTATTTTTTCAAGCTTACAGCTATTATTCAATATGAGTACTATAAAAACTAGTATCTAATAAAAACATACTAATATATAATAAATAGATACAAGTATCTAAAGTGTAACTACTACGTATCTTTTTAATAAGTCCCTGCTGAAAAATCCAGCTTAAAGCAGTCTAAGATGGTTGGCTGGTTTTAGCTGGTCGACCAGCCTGGTTTTAAAGGGGTTTTGGCCATTTCCAGGCTGGTTTCCAGCCATTTCCAGCCTGGCTTTAGCTGGTCAGGCTGGGAGTTGACCAGTTAAAACCAGCTTGACCAGCCAAAACTTTTTATACCTGTATCCTGCACTTATACCTGCACTTATAACTTATACCTGTATCCTGCACTTGCTGCTATTGCACTCCTGGTTAGACCTAAACTGCATTTTATTTCCTTGTACTTGTACATGTGTAATGACAATAAAGTTGAATCTAATCTAATCTAATCTAAAAACCAGCTATGTCCAGCTTAAACCAGGCTGGTCAAGCTGGTTTTAGCTGGTTTAAGTTGGTCATTTTCCAGCCTGACCAGCTAAGACCAGGCTGGAAATGGCTGGAATCCAGCCTGGAAATGGCCAAAACCCCTCTAAAACCAGGCTGGTCGACCAGCTAAAACCAGCCAACCATCTTAGACTGGTTTAAGCTGTATTTTTCAGCAGGGGTATTGGCATCTACTAAAGCAGTTCTTAAGATTTACAAGTATCTAAAGAATAAGCATAGTGTACAAGTACTTCATGTAAAAGACACAAGTAGCTAAGAACTAGCACTATAACAAGCACTATAGCACTATAGCACTATAACAATGAAAACTAGTACACTTGAGAGATTAAACATTACTTCAGCTTGCCATACACTACATCCTTACAACCTCAGATCCACCTGCCTGTTGCTGGTTACTATAGCAACTGACAAAACGCAAACCCCAGTCATTGAATCCACGGGTAGTAATTTACTAACACAGACACACACATGTTAACTAGAATACTAGATAATGATGGCAAAGCCAGAATCGTGTCAATCTGCTAAACCCTTTACTGGTATGAGCAGTGTTTTCCAGCACTGGAGTGGGGGTGGGGACATATGGGGGGAAGGGAGGCTTATATGATTGAACAGACGACTAGAAAAAGTCCATGTTAAAGGGATGTAAAAAAAATACACCATACTAAGCTAGAGGTTAAAACTGATTCTGATGGACTTCATTAGAGTTGACCTAAGACCTGTGCTCAAATGCAAGTGAGGTTACACATTAAAATTGACAACTCCTCTGTTTAGAAGGGCACCTGGGAGTTTTCAATATAAATTGTTGATCTTTACAGTGCATGCCCCTATTACAGTGACGGACCTAGATGTGACCTTACTAGTAAGAGATGCTGGAAGTGTATAATTCAAGCAAGATCTCTTTCACAGAGAGCGTTTTTTTTAGAGTCTCTGCTTCCCTTCACGCTCAACGGAGCATCACATTTGGTTTTGTTCGACAGGAGAGTCAACATCCCTTGTCCATGGCTTTTTTTTGCTCTGTTTACCAGTGAGAGAGACAGAGACAATAATGAGCAAGAGAGAGAGAGAGAGAGAGAGAGAGAGAGAGAGAGAGAGAGAGAGAGAAAGAGAGAGAGTGCTCGTGGGATTGAAGAAAGGCTTTCCAAATGTCACTCAGTCAGAAAACAAGACTGTATTGTTTGACTCATAAGCATTACTGTACAAAAAAAACGTCATTTCTGGAATTCCAGAGACCACATTATTTCTAAGAATATATATAACGATGCAAAAATATATACAGTTGAAGTCAGAATTATTAAACATTAAACATAATTAAAAAAATTTCTTTTTCTTTTTTTAATATTTCCCAAATGATGTTTAACAGAGCAAGGACATTTTCATAATATTTTTTCTTCTGGAGAAAGTCCTATTTGTTTTAATTCGGCTAGAATAAAAGCAGTTTTTATTTTTTTAAAACCATTTTAAGGTTAAAATTATTAGCCCCTTTAAGCTAATTTTTCGATAGTCTACAGAACAAACGTTATACAATAACTTGCCTAATTACCCTTACTTGTCTAGTTTAAACCTAGTTAAGCCTTTAAATGTCACTTTAAGCTGTATAGAAGTGTCTTGAAAAATATCTAGTTAAATATTATTTATTGTTATCATACGAAGATAAAATAAATCAGTTATTAGAAATGAGTTATTAAAACTATTATGTTTAGAAATGTGTTGAAATGTGTTGAAATAATCTTCCCTATAAATAATCTTCCCATTAAACAGAAATTGGGGAAAAAATACAGAGGAGGGCTAATAATTCACGGGGGCTAATAATTCTGACATCAACTGTATAAATGAGATAAAGACCAAATGTGATGCAGCTGAGATGGTTTAGTATTCCAGAAAGCAAATCATTTATTTGTTTCTATACTTGTACTTTAATAACAATGTTTTGCAAATGGACAAGTGACATCACCACTTACTGGCCTGGCATGCATAATCCAGCTTTTTTTTTTGGCATTTTGCTTTTCTTTTTCTAATAATATAGGGCAGTATCTAGACAGGCACCAAAGCTAACTAGGGAATGGGATCGGGAAAGGCCCACATACCAGTACTTAAACTCAGGATGCCTGAAGCGCAGTGGCACTATATGTCAGTCAACACACTGCCCACAAGGCACAACTGCACCAACATATAGCATTTTAGTTGTTTTCATAAATTCATGTACATGGGGCCTGTTTAATGGAATTATTTGCCTTAATCTGAATAAGACAATAATAAGATTAAGGCGTTTACATGAGTTGCTTTTTGAATGTTCCTTTCATGATCCCGTTTTACATGTTATAGCACATATTTCAATTAACGTCATTGCTTCACCACACTATCCACATTTCCTCTGGAGTTTCATGTAATATTGGGTGTTTCATTTTTAATTTGTTGACTTTAACTGCAGTTTGACTCTTTCACTTTTGACTCCCCCCCCCCCCATGCATGTTTAGTTCAACCTTAATCGGATTAAATTATTCCAAAATCGCTGTTTACATGGTGGACACTTAATTAGAGTATTGTCTTAATCGAATTATTGGTGTCCATGGAAAAATACTCAATGTTGCTCTTTATTCTCAAAACTCAATGTATGTTTTAGTGATACTTCACTGACAGTGTCAAATCATGCCTCTGACCTATTTTATGCAAGCTGTTTGTGTCGTTGTTTAAAATTGCATATAAAAGAAACCATGATTGATAACCAGTATCTACCTCAGAGTAAAACATTGAGCAAATACTGTATATGTTTGTTAATAATAAGAAGAATTTTTTAAGTAGTTTTTGAGATCACAGCTGCAAAATTACAATTACATGTCACAATTTCTTGAGAATCAAATAACCCTATTAGAATGATTTCTGAGGGATCATGTGATACTGAAGACTGGAATAATGATAGTTATTCGTTGCAAGCTTCTGTTTACAGTAGGAAGTTGTCATGACAACCATTTTAAAAATGTTGATAGCAACATGACGGTGGAGGCATATTTAGCCCAACTCTGATGACTGCCACACCTGGACTGACTGTATTCATCGTCTATATACATGAACCGAACCATAAAGCCTGTACGCTAGTTTAGTAGAGTGTTATGTGCATTAGTATACATTGTCCAACGCATTGTTTCAATATGCTTCTGCAATGTCACAACATTTATTCCTGTCCATTTGCAAAGTCTTGTATTGATGATGGAAGAGTCGTACCACTGGGCAAATTCTTCTTCAGGAAATCCCCCAGATTCTCAATATTATTAAGGTTTGGACTCTGTGGTGGCCAACCCATGGGAAACAATTATATCTCATGCTCCCTGAACCATTCTTTCACAGTTTGAGCCCAAAGAATCCTGCTATTGTCAACTTGGAATATGTCCTTGCCATCAGGGAAGAAAAAATCCATTCATGAAATAACCAGGTCATTCAATTTATTCAAGTAGTCAGCTGACCTCATTCTTTGAGCACATAACATTGCTTAACCTAGACCTGACCAACTGCAGCATCCCTGGATCACAGCTCTGCCCCCACAGGTTTGTATGGTAGGCACCAGGCATCACTTCATCCATCTCTCTTCTTACCCTGGCATGCCTTCACTCTGAAACAGAGTAAATCTGGACTCATCAGACCACATGACCTTACATTGCTCCAGAGTCCAATATTTATGCTCCCTAGCAAACTGAAGTCTTTTTTTCCCCCGATTAACCTCACTGATAAGTGGTTTTCTAAAGGCTGCACAGCTGTTCAGTCCCATTCCCTTGAGTTCTCTTCACACTGTGCATATGGAAATGTTCTTTCTTTTGCTATGAAACCAAGCTGTGAGCTCTACTGTTGTATCTTTACCATTTGATTTCACATCTTGTCTTTTTGAAGTTTACGTGATCGCTGATCTCAATCATTCATGACTTTTTTCTGACCACATTTCTTCCTCAAAGATGATGGATACCCACTATCCTTCCAGTTTTTGAAGAGCCCCTATTATGCATTATAAAAGGTCATATTTTGGTTTTGGGGGTCTCCAGCAACAGGCTGATATGCATGCAATGTCAAAAAACACTTTCATTGTCTTATAATAAGCATTTATTTATACCTAATTATCCCAACGACTCCCATATGATTCATTCAGGGATTCGTTTGTATCCAAACCCCTCCTTTGCGTGAGGCTACTCTGCTGTGATTGGGCCAATGACCAAGACAGAGATAAACGCCCACCATGACTATAAAGTAGCACACAGAGTATGTGAGAGCCCAATGCAGGAATGCAATAAAGCAATGCAGTTAAACATCTGCATATTACTCTACTCTTAACCCTAACTGCAAGTAATAACAACGACATACATTTAGTATTAAACAACACAGTGGTAAAAGCTAAACTATTTTAAAAATCCACCACGCCGCATAGTGAGGAATAGCTGATAGTGGTTATAGCAAAAACAAACAGCAGAGGATCGCGGGTTCAAAAAAGCATTTAAATCAGAAAAGGAAGAAGCAAGCGTCGCGTTTTCAACGCAATATGTGTGGTTTTGGACGCAATACGTGAAGAGCCCCATAAAGATTTAACCTGAGAGATACAGTACAAGCACTAATCTATAATAGATGAGTGATTACAAGCCGCATGGAGCGATTACAAGTTACAATTCACAATTAAACACATATTTTGCAAACTACAGAAAACAAGGCAACAATTTTAATTACACTTAAATATTATGATCCGGAGGAAGAGGAAACTGGTCCATATGAACTGTAACAATTAATGATAAGTCCCTGTCGAAGTCTGACAAAGTCCCATACAAAATAGTCTCTGCTGCTTCTTACTTTAATAGCAAACGGCCGGCAAATCCCGTGTTGCAGCGCAGGTTATTGCATCAAAACACAGCACTAGGTTGGTTATACTGTGGTATTGTTGTGAAAATGAACTTTAACCCTTTATTCCATGATCAGTCTCGTGATCCCCCGTGCTACGCTAATGTCTAAAGAGAAAGGCACGTTCACATTTTACCGGATCTGGCACTACATATTTGGTGATGTACCGTATCGACGTCGACGAGTTCAGGCAAAAGATCCAAACCCAACACGATTCATTTATTAAACTCTGAGTCGACTATTTTGTTAAAGAATCAATAGTTTTAAACACGGTGCACTTTCAGATTTAAACCTCAGCTGGATGTTTTCATTCACTTAGTGCTGTAATACACACTGCAGGGAAGGTCATTCTCAAAAACCCATAATAGAGGCTTTTTAATAATTTGTTGAGACAGTTCTTAACCAAATTTATTCTCCTGACAATCT